>BMAV01012507.1:24514-42778 GCA_019973955.1 Trichonephila inaurata madagascariensis | reverse complement strand
CAACATGTTCCTTTACTTTTTTGTTATTCTTTATATGTTTTTATAATTTTAAAATTACAGATTATTTTTTGTGATATTTACACTCTCTAGTAAAACTGGCAAAAAAAAACAAAAAAAACAAAGAAACACCTGTATTTTCATTCTTTTCCTAAAACATCTAATACCGGTATTAAAATCGGTATCCCGGTATTAAGATCTAAAGAATACCGAAAACCGGTACTGAACTTTTGGTCCGGCATTGCAATCCTTATAAAGAACCCCTTCCCCGCGTGTCCCTTTATTACATTGGGTCACACCCCTTATATATGATATTTTAGGAAGTAAAAAGGTAATCGCTTTCATAGTCAAAGTATTCATAGTTAATTTTTAATTCAGTGTTTCTCAAACTTTCAATATTGCTGACTCAATATTCAATCATAATTTTCATCGCACCCCCTTGGGGCAATTAAGCCAAAGCGTTAATTGTCCCAGACGTATATATACGTCTTTCCGAAGTACGATCTGTTCTGTGCAGTGCTATCCATAAAAGTATCCATGAAATTCGGAATGTAATAAAAGGAACTTGATAGTGTAGGCGAAGGATTTACTTATTTCAGATGGTTTGCCTATTTATCCCCCCCTTACATCACACACGCGTACTTACGTGGAAACGGCGGCATTGTGGAGTGAATCGCGTAACTTTTGATCGGCAGTTAAAAGATTAATTATCAAGATAAGTATTAATTTTGGATATTTTACGTATGACAAGCTCATGAGTCGCTAGTTAATTATTAAACTTGTTCTTAACTACATAAAACACTAAAAACACATTGCGCAGTGTTGATACATTTATAAGTGTATTATATAAGTGTAAATTTCCATTTTATTTTTTATTATGTCAGAATGTATTTTGTTTGTTTACTTTCAGTAAATTAGTAATTTTTTAAAATAACCAATTGTTTTCGACTTTTCAATATGCTCGCGCCCCCTCATAGAGTTATCACGCCCTCCAAGGGAGGCGCGCCCCACAGTTTGAGAAACGCTGTCTTAATTCCCAATGTTAGTTTTTGTATAACTGAATTAATGGAATATCGATACATTTCAACTAAGAAATTTTAAAGGAATTTGAAAAGTTCAGTAATATGAAAGGATTAGAGAGAAATTTATCGTTGCCTCTTAATATGCAATTATTACATCAGAATATTTCTTGCTTGATGCAATGTCGTTAAACAAGGTAATCATAGTTAATTACACACACATACACACGCCTAAAGCATACACATATAACAGATATTTTGGACATTCTGAATGTATATATGTAGTAACTGAAATTGAAATATCTGCTCAAAATTCGAATCTCCTTTATTTATAACATCTGATTCATAAATCCTAATACCCTATTTCGAAACGCGTCGCAATTTATTCTTTTCTAAAGCGTTAAAAACATTATGTTGGTATATTTGTACTGATTCCTTAGACCTTGAATTTTTGATAGATTTATTGACGATTCCAAGAAATACAAGATCATTAATTGTTTTCACGTGCCTTAGTAACAGGGTTTCAATATTCCCTAAGTAATGATGCCATTTCTATAAATATAACTAATTATTCCCTTCGCCTAAACACGTGACCGTATTTTTACTATTGCGTTTTTCCCTGCTCTTCTCTGTTGATATAAAAACTTGATACTTCAATAATTCCCTCTTTTGTATTTTGGCACTTATACGAGGAGCACGCACAAATAACTTGTCTTACCTTGAACATAAATAAATGATGTGATCAAGTCAATTCTCTTTATTTTTTCATCATAGTCAAACAACATGAAAATCTATTCCGCCAACAAATTTCATGATATGAACTCAGGGCTTTTTTAGGTTTCAGAAAGAAAATATGAATTTTTTTTCTTGTGTTTTTTTTAAGGTTTTTAATACACACACTATTAGTCTTTCGTAACGCATTGAAATACAAAATTTCTAACCAAGTTCTATAAAGCAGCGGTCTCCACCCCCTGGGTATTGAACTAGTACCGATTCTTGGATCAAATGGTACCGGGCCATCCAAATAACATTGCATTTCTATTTTATTTACTGTTGTGTATTTCTCTTGCGGGTTTGTTAGACTTTCCATGGAAATCCCTTTATATTCCTTGTTAAATCCCTTTTTGTTCATTGTTTTCGTGCCACTGTATTTTACTCTGAAGGCATATTTAAATGCAATTAAATCAAAGTTATTAAATAAAAAAAAAACAATCTAAAATATATACCACAGCGAGCCACAGTAAAATTATCAAACGTGGACCGGTCAGGTGGCGATAAAAAGGTTGAGGAGCACTGCTTTAAAGTACTGCATAATGAAAAGTCTGGGTGGCTGCTGTAATTCAGCTTTCTGTTCAAGTGTCACGTTTTGAAGATTAGTATCCTTTTTTTCCGAGTATTCCCATAAAAAGAAACCCGAAAGTCTGGAGATCGAAATGGCCACGGTATTGAACCAATGCAACGCTTAGGGAATTTTTCTTCTAAAGCGATGACGAGAAGTTTCTTGAATTCGCGTGACGTCATCAAATGTGCTACTAAGATGTCCAAATTTTGGTTTGTATTAGTGGTATTCCAGCTATATCAATCATAAATCTTTTAAGCCATGCAAAGTTGTGGATCTTGAAGGTGGATTTCGATTGTAGGTATTTCGAAATTTACACTATATCTGTGTTGCAGATTTAAATTCGATGTACCACGCAGCAACTAGCTTTCGTTCTGACGGTGAAAGTATTTTGAAACGAGAATATTGTAAAATTATGATATAGAACTATTTAAATTAGACAAAAAACCCTCTGATATTTCCTTTATGGAACATTTTTAACATGACAACGTGTTAAAATATTTATGACCTTATATTGTTCCGTCATCTCACTATTTTCTGTTACGTGTTAAAAGTATTTCGAATTTTTGTGTAGAACTTTTCTTTCAACCCTTTGTCTTGTACAACTGTCTTTACTGGCTTGTATAGGAAAACCCACATAAAAAGTTTATGAATTCTGAAAATATAAATCTCGTCAATAATATTTTTCCACAAATGTACTAGGTTCAAAATTTCTGCAAATCCCATTTAACCCGCGATCACTCGCGCGGGATGTTCTGTACACCCCAGCAACAAGAAAATCCTCCCAGAATTCTAAAAAGAATGCGGAGAACCACTATTTTTTCTGTAGCTGCCCATTTAAGGCCACTGAACCTTCATGCCTGATACAATCCCTCTTTCTCGAAAGATTGAAATGTAATGACCTTCAAAAGTTTATCTGGGGGGTTGAGAACTCCAGCGAGAAGTTGAGCACATGTATACAGTCTGCTCTGAATGTTTGGAAAATGGTTAAAATATTATTTTTCTACTTTCTACTATCGTTATCTCATTAATTATAAAGTATATTTATTACTGGTATATACGTTTTATATATACTGGTTTATGAAAAAACATAAAATTATGTGTTTTGAAATGAAAATTTTGTATGTCTAGTTTAAATTAATGTAGTCTCATTTGTATGCAATAAATTTAATAATTTCATTTGTATAATACAAAAAACATCGTGTACTTTATAAATATGTATCATAATGACTTAATTTTATTTTCATAATTAAATACACGTGTTAAAAGTTTGGGGTGTTCTCTACACCCCGCGAGTAACGACGGTAGCAAAAACAGGCGCGAGTGACCACGGGTTAATACTGCAGCCAATGGAGATCCTTTCTTTCATATTTTCATTTAAAAATCATCATTTTAATTTAATTACAAATAGGCGTAAGAAATTAGATAATATATTTCCAAACATGTTCGTTGTTTTTCCAATTTTTTTTCTATCATAGTACGAGAACACTTATGATGATATTTTCTAAGACGCAGGCGTTTATTAAAATTATATATATATTTTGACTTTATTAGTTCTTTATAACTTAAACATTTTTTGAAAACTTTATCCCACGAATTTTGAATAACATATGTAGTTGTATTTACAGTTTAACAGTTATAGTAGTTACGTAAGTTATTACTGTACAAGTGAAGTTGCCAGAATGAATTGCGTAAAACCTTCAGAATGCCCCCTGCCCTATTCTTGTCGAATAATTCATCCTTGTTTAGTTTCCTTATATCTTTTTAAAGTAACTACAAATAAAAATTGAGAATAACTTTGAAGGTACAAAATTATGGAGCATCTCTGATCCTACATTACTATATAATTAATTTAAATTCACAGCTTTTTTGAAAGATGAAGGGAAAATAACACAGTGAACAGCATGATACAGGAAAAGAAATTTAAAAAAGTCAAACTAAGCACGAAATTGCATCAAAACTCATGTAAGCTCGTAAATATTTCCAAGGCGACTGTAAAACCTCGCAATCGGGTCTCATTACGTATTTTAACATTAAAAAAACTCTCAATTACCTGAACTTTAACTTATCATTCGTAGAAAAGTGACAAATGAGTCAATCACTGCAAAATAAAAAAAAAGTATCTTTTGTTTTCTAAATTGTAAAATAAATAAAGCGATGAATAATTCCTTTTTATTTAGACTTAGAACAGCAAAGAGCTACTAATTAAATATGGAAAGAAGCAATATATTTTATTGTACACACAACAAGTTTATGCAGCATTACACCATCAGTGCTTCACCATTTTATAAAGATTTGACAGCTGACAATTGATAAACGCATTTTTGAACTAATTTCAGCTTTCATTGAAGGTCAAAGCTTTGCTAGAACGCAGATATATCAAATGAAAGATTGACGTATGTCATATACTTAATTTCAAGGTTACAAGTCGAATAAAAATGGAAAATCCTAGGAATAGAAGAAAATTTCAAAAGGTTAAGACATGTTCTTAAATCCTGTCTTCAAAATTAATAAGCCTAAATTTACGTCAATAACGTATACTGCGGTTTTACAATGCGTACTTCTTTCTCAGATTAAATTACACAGAAATGATAAATAAATTTTAAAAAATTCTTATTTAAGAAGTGTGAAAAAAAAAGAGATTTTTTAAAAATTTCTAATGGCAAGGCAAAATACATTAAAAATGAATATAGCAACAGGCGAATACAGCAATGCTGATACAAAAGGTGGCCAACGTCATTGCCTAAGACATTCTATGGCACGCCAATATCAGGAGAATTTGGAGTTGTAACCAAGACGTGTGCCGCAGCGACAAAGATAGGGTCTTTTCATGGGTTATCCAAGGTCACAAAGAGGGCAAAGAGATTGGACAAAAATACCAATTCTGTTAAGAGGCTCGACTAGGTAATTATGGTTTATTAATAGCTGAAAAGAGGCTACTGCATCGCGTCGTAGGCAATCTGGTAAATGATCGAGATCTTCGATTTTCCACTGTTTCGTTTGAACGTTGTTCATTTTTGTCCAGTACTTTTGTCTAATAAATTGTATTATGAATTGTTTTAGGGCGTAATATGGCGTATTTGCCAGCTCATTTCCAAAGATATTTCTGCGTCCAGGGATCCATTGAATCAAAACTTTTTAAAAACTTCAGCAGGCATTGAATAAGTTCTCGACATTGGAGAACCTCATATGAACAGTGGGGGTAACGGAGATGATTAGGGCCCCGCTGCAAAGTCAGGTTTTGGGCCCCAAGCCGGATCTTACAAAGGTATATACTTAGCGTCAGTTAGGATTTGGGCCCCCTAGAACCCTGCCCCCCGCAATATGGGGGTTGCGAGAGTGTACGTTACGTCACTGCCTATGAAAGATGGTTTTCTGGAGACCTAATGGCTGCTTATGAATCTGATAGCGGGACAGCATTCTAGAGTTTGTAATGGAGGATAAATAGTTGAAAAAAGTAGATATTTTGTTGATTTTTTAGCTTAATCGATGAATATTCATCGGCTTCAGTTTTATAATGTAAAATTATAGTTCATCTGCAATTAAAAATCAATATAGATACTTACTTGGATATGGATTACTCTAAAATACGATTTTTTTGGATATTTCTATTTATTCATTTGCTTTGAGCTTAGTTTGAGGATTTTAAAAAGAATTTATATAAGGAAATGAATCAAAATTACAGCGAGTGATCGGTTAACGAACATAATCCGTTCCAAGACTATGTTCGCTATCCGAATTGTTCGTTAACCGATCATCGATTCACCATAGACTTCTATGAAATCGATTAGTTCGTTCTGGTGACCCTAAAAAAATGAAATCAAAACTGAAACTGATGGTCTAATGTGTATGAATATTCTATTGGATTTTTTTTTCAATATAACTTTGAAGTTTAGTAGGTAAGCAAAATAATTTAGGAGAGATGAAAAATGATTTTTAGTCCGTTTCTCATATTTCACGTATTCTTACGGCGGTAGCGCGTCATTGGCACCTTTATATTTTATAGTCTGCACTGTTTGAAAAAATTAAGAATTCGCTTAATTTATTTGCCATGTCAGCAAATCCACTCGGCCATAACTTATTAGCTGTCAGAAAATATTGATATCCATATTGAAATTCAAGTATTTAAGTGTGTATTGATTTTAGTCAATAATAATTATTGAATGACCTTTAAATTCATTGTTAATTCAAGTTTCATTTAGTAGTTATCAGTACTAAGCTTGCTTTAAACATTTATCCTTTCAGTGATCTTATTTTGTAAGCAAAAGGATAACAAATGTTTAATATTAATTTTTTTTTCAGAGCCGAGAAGTGTTCGTTACAATTCGTTTTGTTCATTATCTGAATATGTTTTCGTTGTTCAAACACAAAAATTCTTTCTTGAAAGTGTTCGTTATCCGATCACAAAAAATCTTTCGTGAAAGTGTTCGTTAACCGATTTGTTCGTTAACCGATCTGTTCGTTAAGCGATCACCTACTGTACTATTACTCTTATATATGGTAAAGTCTAAATATACTCTCAATAAAAACGTTCTGGGCCATTTCTCTTTTCAATATAAATTAAAATAAAAAAAAGAAAATCTTTCATTAAAAGATTATTTTTTAAAAAAATTCTACAAAACATGAAAATAACCGTAATTTGTCTAATGAATTATCTTTGTAGTTAAAAATGTCAACGCAATTTTTTACTCTTTGGAGGAGGAGGGGAAAATATCCGCTTTTCTTTCAAATTTTCCTATGAGTTAAAAAAAAAAAATATTGCAAATGTGGTTGTTTATGTTTATTGTCTAATGTTGCATTTATTGTGAGCTCTTGCACGAAATATTTTCTTACTACATTTTAATGTTTCATGCTTCAAAACACACAAAGAAGTAAAAAAAACGTATTGAAATATTGCTAATTATCCAACCGGGAAAAAATCACTCAATAACATAATTAGCTGTTTTTTCAACTTCACGGATGAATTATCATTTTTTTTATCAATTACTTCTTTTCTTTACACAAAATTTCTTTTATGTAACGTCACAGAATGGGAAACTTAAATTAGTTTTGTAACACAGTAGAGTCCCGAAAACTCGGCAGTCCGGATAACTCGGCTACTGCCTTGCAAACCACTCCACGAGCATTTCTTCAAAAAAAATGTGGCCAGTTCTTGCATAGTCGGCTACTTAATTTACATTATAAACACAGCTGTATGCATTTACTAATTATTTTTCTGAAGTGTGTCTCATCAGGTAAATTACTGCATACCATGATTTAATTCCATGTTGTAAATGTACAAGTAAATTCCATGTTAAAAGTACTTACGCAGTTTATTTTCTGTTGTATTCTACAGCAAACAATACATACATTTTTTTCTAACTCGTAATTAGTCTTTTTTAATCCCATTCTCGATAACCCGGCATTTTCATAAACTTCAGTCCACATTAGGCCGAGTTTTCGAGACTACTGTATTCCATGGTTGAAAAATTATTATAATTAATAATTATTACGAAGATAATAAAAAATGAAAAGTGTTTCACAAAAACCATTTCTTTGCTATCAAACAACACGAGTACTTTGATTTTTAATAATTTACTAAAGTAATGTAAAGATGTAACCAATGTATTTAAAAAAAACATAAATTTCTTTAAAACAACCTTGTAGATTGTGTTTTTATTCATATTTATCCATATAAACCATCTTATATATTTTATCATCTTTAACAATCTTCAGTCACTAAAATGTTATTCAGAAATTATGTTGAAATTGATATACTTGATATATTCAGTGTTCCCATTCATATTATCTGTGAAAATAAAAGGAATAGTCTTTTATATGTGTGCGTGAGTGCAATTTAGCAAAAAAAAAAAAAAAAAAATCTGCAGAGATTTACATACGCAAAATTAGATTTGGTATACTAAAATTGTAATATTTAAAAATCTGTGCACATTGAATATAAGCTTTTAAAATATAAAACAATTATTTTTGAAAATAAAGAAATTTTAAAATTCAATTTTGATAGGATTTTTACATAGCTCTAGTGATCTGACGTCACATCTATCACTGATTGTGACTAAGTGTTTTCAGAGATCGTAGCATGTTATTTCTATTATTATTACATTTATTTATCTTTATATTTTCATTATTTTCTCTGTTTTTTTGTTCCAGAATTACAATTGTGTGTGTGTTTTCGAATAAATTTTCATAAAAAAAATATTTTTCTAATAGTTTTATCTTAGTTTTGACAACAATGTGGTTTGTGTTTATACTCTGCTACGGTACTTATTCATATGATTCTTTCAAAACACACCAAAAATAGGTTTTAACTTTACGAAAAGTAGTTTTTAACTTTAATTAATGTTGATATTATTACTTCTTTTAAAATTTTTTTCTTCGCAATGTTACGGGTAATTAGATTTTTGACTTCAATTAACTTTAACACTGTAATTTATTTTTCAATTTACTCCAAAACTAATTTAATTTGATTAATAATTTCAATCTAAAACTCTTAAAGGAGTTTTTGAAGCTTTCTTAATTTTTTCCTGTAATTTTAAATTAAACTGAACTCAGATATATTTCTGTATGTTTTTTTTTATCAAAGGTTGAGCCTAGTTTGTTTTAAATAATTGTTTATTTTCTTTTCATAATAATTTTGTAATTTTATTTTCAGTGTGAGATTTTCTGATAATGTATTTTGTTTCTTTGGAACTATCTATGGTAGTTTCATCAAAATTAGACCTTATTTTAAATAGCTCCGTTTTAGATAGCTTTTTGGTTTAAGTAAATATCGTAATTTTTACTTCAATTTGAGGCTGCTTCATATGTATTAATGTTTATAATTATTTTATGAGCTACATTTTTCTAACATGTTATAGTGGTTTGCAGAGTGCATTTTCATTGCTTAAATGTTATAGCACTTGTAATTTCCTTTTCTGCTTAAGAATTACATATATATTGTTTATGTGTGCGTGTAATTTGGTGTATTGAGAATTTTTTTCGTGGGTCTATTTTACGTATTTTGTAGATATCTATTTGATTTCAACTAATTTAATTTCTTCTTAAGTTTAATTATGTTTCCCATGTATATGCTTATGATTATCTTACGAACTACATCAACTTTTTATATATTTTTATGTTTATTTCTTTTTCGTTTATGAATTTTTGTTGTATATTTTTGTAGTTAACACTGCATGCTGATTGTATAGACCCTTACATGTGGTTTGCTTGGTTTATAATTATCTGATGACTCCTGGCTTTTCACTATCGCTTTTTATGTTGTTTTCATAGTATCGTATAATATAGTTTTGGGGTGATCGATAGGCTTTCTTTAATTAAATTATCAGTGATTGACACAGATATGAGGGATTCCCTCACATTAGAACAGGGATGGGCATTAAGAAATCTCTGGGGTGTAAAATTTCTCTAGAGGTCTGAAATTATAAACGATTTTCAAACAGGTATAATTCTTTTAAATTTAAATTAAATGATTCGAATCTTTTACACATTATTTATAAAAGAATGGGGCTTCAGAAAAGTATAAACTGGTTAAAATATAATAATAATTTTAAAAATCATAAGCATATGAAAATTCTATGATAAATATTAAGTATTTTTTGCGTTGTGCACGCTAATTTCTAAAATAGTATCCTCTGATGTATAAAATTTTATAGAATTATAAAATGCATCATACTCTTGAAGCCCTACCTAATTTTAGTATTATATATCTTTTGTATTTCAAAATATTTGTAAAATATTGCAATTTTTTAAATATTTTTAAAAAATGTATTTTTTATTTATTAAAATATGTAAGTTATTATTCTATTTATATAAAAGAAGTTAGAGTGTTATAAGAATACATTTATCTTTATAAATCAACTTACAGCTAATAATTAAAGCTATTATTTTAGAAAATAGTATGTACGACGTAAAACATAATAAATATTTCTTATAGAAAAATTTCTTATTTTCATTTGCTTATTATTATTAAAATTATGATTATATTTTAAATATACTTTTCTGAAGCCCCATTCCTTTATAAATAATGTGTAAAAGATTCGAATTATTTAATTTAAATTTAAAAGAATTATACCTGTTTGAAAATTGTTTATATTTTCAGACTTCTAGAGAAATTTTTTTTAACACCCCTGAGACCTCTTAAGTCGATCAGGATCGATGGTTGGACCGCCAAGACTTTTTCGGGTGACCGTATACAAAAAAGAAAGAAAAAAAAAACATACTTATGGGACAACGACGCCAGCTGAACAGGAAAATTGACATTTCACGATCGATGTGACTGACCTACCTATGTGAATCTGCATTTTCAACGATGAATGCAATTAAAACAACATATTGTTCCCGTTTAACAGACGACCATTTAAATTCCAGAGCAAGATTAGAAGTTATTAATTATATACCTAGATATTTATGATTTGTGGGCAGTATGCAGAATTCTACTAACTATATCACCGAGAACTAACTTTAAATGAAAATTATTTATTTTTTAATGTGGTTTGAATTGTTTTTGATAAAAAATACATCTCATGATATTATTAAATTTGTGGGTATTAATATTACGTTTGTATTTTGCGCTTTGTTTTAACCGTTATTTACTGCGTAAGTTTTTTTATTGTATCTATGTAGGTAAGTACATATTCTGTATTTATCTCTCATTGTCATAATATAAATATTGTTGAACATTTTAGCTCACTACACCTACTCCACTGGGTGGACTGCAACACCTTGTAAAAATTAGTAGACTGTACTATGTAAAAGTCTGCCCAGCCCTGCATCAGAACAACTACCCATCTCGTGAGGTCCAATATGTGTTTCATGGAGAGAATGAAGATTTTCCTTTTGAGAAATCGGTGATGGTGTCAAAAGTAACCAAGCAACAATGATGCGGATCTGTAGTTGATGAATGCAAATGGAAAAAACTGATTGACGGCACCAATTGCATCAACCTCATTGCATGACTACGAGTAATGGCAGGAGTACTGTGCGCATGGCAATGACATATAGCTCTGCCCCCATCACGAAAAGTATCACAACAAGTATAATCTGTTCCATAATAATCTATGTTGCACGATGTTATATCCAGCGTTGTTTGCTGTACAGTGAAATATTTGCAAGGTAAAAATTGTTGTGATTACCTTTGTATCAAAAGCATAGGCGTTTGTGACTGTAATGATGCATCTAATGATGGACACAGAAAATCAGATGGACTGACACTGCCTTTATAGACAAATATCGTTTCTTCTTGCAACACCAGGATAGTCAAACTTCAGTCTAGACACCATGCAGGGAATTTGTTAACTATTGCTTCATGCATCTCTATACTAAACATGCATCTATATACTATCTGGGATCGATTAATCGAAGAATCGATTTCTTCTGCCAAAAAATATCGATCTTTTAAATCGATATGTAGCACTGAATCAATTCAGTGAATCGATATTTCATCCTAGAAAATCGACATTCAATTTTTTTTTCTATTTTGGAAAAAATCAAAATTGCTTACAATTATTTGATGTACTATCTTTAAAACCCGTTATATTACGGTATTGGTGGTCAATTTACTGGCAGGAACAAAAAAATTTATTTATCATCACGTTCACTCAATAGCCATGATGTATATGAGTATCGCTGGATCATCGGTTCCTTGTGAGCGCCTAATTTCGATTACCAGCAACTTCGCAAGTGATGAGCCGAACCGCTTAGATCCGAGTAGATTTGACAAACTGTTGTTTTTAAAAAGCTTAGATATTAAGTATTGGGAACTAAATGCTATATTATCCATTTTCTAAACTTTTTAATGTAACAAATACATTTAGAAAATAAATGTCTTCCTTTATGCCAGATACTTTGATATGGAAATAAAAATAATTGTAAGTATAGAATTTTCTGAACTAAAAAATTCCCTGATTTTACTGATAAGGGATCGCTTTTTATGGTATCTCTCTTGTTTTTCATAAAATGGATTTTTATTTACATTGTAAGTGCAGACTTGAAAAAAATCGATTTTTTAGAAATCTTTCTTTTAGATCTCGATTTTTTTGTGAATCGATTCATCAGGTTACGATTCGAATCGATTTAAAAATCGATCTATCCTACTCTATACTGGCCCTGCACCCGATATTAATATTTGGGGTGGTATTCGATCTCCCTCCCCTCAATACTCATTTCCGATACAATGAGTAGCTAGTGTTATATCGCTGAGGGTCTTAAGCCTTTTCTTCAGAATTTGCCCACTGACACATTTTACTAAAACATTGCGCAAGCATGCGGGAAACGCAATCTCTATCACAACTTTACCCGCTTTATTGCATTACTGATTTGACCTGCCTGTTCTTCTGATTTACAACCTAGGGAAAACATGTAAGGTTCATAATTAGAGAACAACTTGTGCTTCTGATACACCCACTGATGTCATACCCCGTACCGCCATTGGTACACCAGATCTGGCGATGTTTGAATGCAGCATGATTTGACATATCCAAACAGGATATACAAAAGTTTGTTTCATTCAATGTCAAGGTGTGTAACAAAGCTTATTAACAGCCGCAGTAAGTAACATCGCTTAACTTTCATGGCACACATAGTCTATATTTTCTCAATCATTTCACCTTTGTACTCTGTACAATCTCAAAATGAAACATTTGCGTGCAATAAATATATGCTCTTTTCTATGCTTGAACTTCTCAGAATAAAACTATAAAAATAATATCATTAATTGTAATACCATGTAAAACCTTGATACTAAGGGATATTAAAAAATTGTTATTTTAGAGGGTGTTTATTAGTGTCACACACACAAGTAACACAAGGGCTATTGGTAACGGACCTCGTAATTTTGCGTCAAAGTCAAGTGGCGAGGACGACACCTGTGCCGGAACCCCAATTTCCTAACTTTTGTATTACACCAACTTGAGAACTTTGAGCCACAATGGTTTAACATGCTTCAGCCCCTCTACACGACAGGGAGACCTTAGTACCATCAGAACTCGAAGCAGCGGCTCTAGTTAATCAAAAAATCTGAAAGACAGAAATTTGTACTTATTTACTTGAAGCAAAGGCCAATATGTGATATATTTTATGAAACGCCATTTTTGTGTATCAAATTGTTTATATATTTGTACATAACTGTTACAAATATATATTTTTAGGTAATTTTTAACAGATAATTTGATTAATCAAGAGTTAACACAAAATTAAAAATTTAAATGCAAAACATTTTTGTTTGCTTATATTTTTATTGTAATGAAACTATACTAACATATAAGATTATTTAATGTAGATTATAATAATATATTAGACGATTATTGTAATAAAATGATAATAATAATAGTTATTATTTTATGATGTTTATAAATAACGTTTTCCAGAGAAATTCATATTTATAATTCGTTTATTATTTAATAATTCTATATTTATATGATATTTAAAAATATTGTATAAAACATTACTTCATTAATTTAACTTTTTCAATCTTTTCAGTATTTTTACTAAATTTGTGAGTTTTATTCAAAGTTTTAATTCTATCTATAGTTTGCATATTTTCATAGGATAACTTTATATACCACTATATAATATTTTTTATTAAAATAAAATAATTTTCTTTATTGTTGCTTGAAAATTTTAGTATTTGCTTATCAGCTTAGTTAAATTTTAATAACCCAAACTATTATAAATATTTAAAAAATGTATTTGAATAAAATATCACAGCGCATATAAAAGCCCATTCGTATTGAATTTTATGAAGATCACGTAAAATTATAAATTTTAGTATTTTTAGGCTATTGTGCCTTTTTAAATTCCGTTAATTTGCTCTGTAACCTTCAAGAGGATAAAATAATACCTCTTAATTTATAAGGAAAAATGTTTGTATTTTTTGTCTGGAAACTTTCTCCGATGTCTATTTGTTGAGTTTTGTTTTCTTTTTAAAGAACATCGTCTAAGATATGATCTCCTATGAGGTCAAATCTTGATTATACTGATTACTTGAATGTTTCAGTGAAAATTGCCCGATTCTAATAATTATAAGACTAAGTGAAACGCGCTATGTTATCTTGTAGTTTAAAGTTTGTAACAGTATTGTTTATTAATTGAAGGAAATTATAAAAAAGTGGACGTGCACGTTTTCTCAAATCACATGCATTTGTAATAATAGTTACCTTCACAAAAATTTAAAAAGAAGTTCCAGACAATGAGATATTTTTAATTGAAAATTCTCCTTGAGAAAATATCATGTTTCAAATTCATTAGCATATGCAAATTAGTATATCCTATTATGTTTTCAATTTATATTTAAATTTGTGAAAATTTTTATATGAAACTGAGAATATGAAATATGTTCCGTGTTTTGCCTCCAAAATAATGGTAAATTGATTTTTATCTTATGTCTTAACGTGAAAAATTATGTATTTATTGAATGTTTTGATTTTTTCATGATGCATTTTGATAAACAGGTGAAATGCATTATATTACTTATTAAATTAAGTAATATAATAATACTCTTATTATTATTATGCATAAATATTGGAACTTTTTTTTTCTGAAGCTTTATATAAGGTCACTTCTTCACTTAAATATAAGGGGTTATTCATAATTCTGTCTAGAGTTCCGAAGCCCTATAGTATAAAAAAAACTAATCCGAATACAGCAAAAAGAAAAACAATTATCTGAAAGAATACAGAAATAATTCCAAGTTTAATTGCATATTTTACTGGTGTTCTATGTGTGAAAGCTTGGTTACACGTCAAACACCATACGATAGTTTGGTTACTGACTTAATGTTATCCTTTAATGCAGTTCTGCAGCATCACACGGCAAAGGGGCTACTTGGTCACATGAAAAAGATCAAAATTTTCAGATAAAACCGAAAGAATAGCACTTGCTGTCAGTAACGTTGATAGTACCAAGTTGAGACGAGTGTGGCAGGAACTAAACTATCGCATCGATGTTTGCCGAGTAACCAAGGTTTATTGTAGCCCTTCGAGCCCCTGGAGGTAATTATATACATAATCCTATACATGAGATAATAAGAGCAAATATACATGTACACTGAGATCTGGATTCAAAGCACATGAGCAGATTGAAACCTTACTGTAAGTTATATTTAATTTATATATGTTTAACATACAAGATGATTGAAATCAAGCCGGTATTTGGATCTGTCTGCTAAAGAAACTACTCAGTGGATAGCGATCCCATTTAATGCGCATTCTTCGCCATTGTTTGAGAGAGAGTTATATAGCTATATATATAATACAATTTTCATATATTACTTTATATATTGATGATTACTATATACTTAGCAATTATTGTCAATATAAGTAAAAGATAAAGTAAAGGTTAAGTAAAAATAAGTAAAGGGAAGGTTAAGTAAATGAATGAGGAATAACATGTGAAAACTGAATTAATCTCAGTGTTGGTTTTTCTCGAAACACACTTGTCTAACGCTTGAGAAAATTCTTCTTTATTAAACACTTACTAAACGTGACAAATAGATTACTGCTAATCTCTAAGCTATCATGCTCCCTGTATTTTATCCCTGTAATTTATGGTTATACGGCTGTTTAAAGAGACGTCGTCTATCCGTAATAAAAACAGAATTTCACAACACGTGTAACAGGCGCGTTTTCATAGTTAGTGTTACGCTGTTGAATCTAATACGTTTTTAAAGTAAAGTCATGGTTGTCGGACATAACCGTATTTGTGCACTGACATATTTCCATCTGTTTATTTATAAATTGAAAAACGAGAAATCGGAGACAAAATATTGCATGGTAATTGAAAGTTTTTGTGCATGGTATTTTTGAATTTAAATGCAATATAGTTATCTAACTACTATGTGTAGTTTGTCCACTTATTATATCATTAAATTAAGGGAAATGACTTAGAACATAATTTAAATATTTTTTATTTCTTATATGACATCGTTTCAGTAAAGAGGTTTAATAATTTTGGCTTGGATAGATTTAATAACCTCAAAAATTATGTAACCTAGACATTAACCCGCGATCACTCGCGCGGGGTGTTCTGTACACCCCAGCAACAAGAAAATCCTCCCAGGATTCTAAAAAGAATACGCAGAACCACGATTTTTTCTGTAGCTGCACATTTTAGGTCATTGAACCTTCATGCCTGCAGCAATCCCTCTTTCTTGAACGATTGGAATGTAATGACCTTCAAAAGTTTATCTGGGGTGCTAAGAACTCCCGCGAGAAGTTGAGCATATGTATACAGTCTGCTCTGAATGTTTGGAAAATGATTAAAATATTATTTTTCTACTTTCTACTATCATTATCTCATTAGTTATAAAGTATATTTATTACTGGTATATACGTTTTATATATACTGATTTATGAAAAAATATAAAATTATGTGTTTTGAAATGGAAATTTTACATGTTTAGTTTAAATTAATGTTAATCTCTTTTGTATGCAATAAATTTAATAATTTTATTTGTATAATACAAAAAACATCTTTTACTTAATAAATGTGTATCATAATGACTTAATTTTATTTTCATAATTAAATACACGTGTTAAAAGTTTGGGGTGTTCTCTATACCCTGCGAGTAACGACGGTAGCAAAAACAGGTGCGAGTGACCGCGGGTTAAGACATTATTTAAAATCGATTGAAGAAAAGATTTTACTGTGTCGCTTCAATGTCCGAATCATCAAATTTGGATCTGATGATTTTGATACCTCATTGGAGTTATTATGTTCGCTGGTGTGCAAAAATTAAAGATATCACGGAGGAAAAATAGTATTTTAGCGAAAGAACTAGACAAGACAGACAGAAAGACCAAACATGGAACCGACTAGGATAAGGTATAGCAGGACATGCTTAGATATGAAACAGGATGTATTGAGAAATTGGTGGAAGGGAATAAAGTACGATGTGTGGAGATATGCATTCAACATTTATGGAAAAGCTGTTTCTAGATATACATCAGTTTAAACGAAGACAAAATATTTCCTCAATGTGAGTCTGGATTACCTGAGGTTGTGACGGGCTCACGCGTCTTTTCTTTAACATAACCTCTGGGTTCTTCGGGGGGTCAAGATTAATGGCAACTCTTTTCCAACCAAAACACAAGAAACGAAATGTGAAAAAGAAATGCAAATAAGATAGCTTTTAAATAACAGAAGTTTCAGTAAGTGAAATGGCAATTTGGGGAATGTTATGTTTGAAAGAGATACAAGCGTGAATTGATAGCCAGTTGTGAAGTTACTTGGAAGATAAGCCATTAAGTCAAGGTGCATACCATAGCACGCGCGCTCAGTCGTTTCTTCATAAGAATGAATCTTAATTTGGATTAAGGTAGGATTGATTATTTGATATTAGAACTTGTAATATTATTAGAAGTGAGAGTAGGTGGATTAAATAATTATAGTGGTCTAAGTTACGCGATTCGGTTTAACTATTACTGTGTGTTTGTTCATTATAGATTCTCGCTTAATTAATATTATCTAAATTGTTAGACATTTAAGTTCCATTCTTAATAAAGTCACATTAAGAATTAAAAATGTTTATTCCTTTTGCAAACCCTCCACCTCTAGCTCACGCTGACAATCAAAGATATAGTCATCCAAGGGGGGCGGTATCACAAGGTTAAATTACTGGGAATACAAAAGCAGATCAAAATAGGACTGATACAGTTACGGGATTTCGGAACGCTCACAACATCGACTCATGAGTTTGGAGAGCCTTTTAAACTACAAGAAAAACAGTCCAAACGTTCAATAGCTATCTATGAACAATTAAAGCGGGAGAAGATCGATATATTATCTTCCTGGCGAAAAGGGTCAGATAGCAGACAAGAGGAGAAATCTAAAGACACATGCAACAAACTACAGAAAGATCGATATTGTGTTTTGCCATCCCCAAGTGGACTCACAATGGTGGTCCATTCGCACGAT
>BMAV01012507.1:0-24504 GCA_019973955.1 Trichonephila inaurata madagascariensis | reverse complement strand
TAGTACTAAAAATTGTTGTTCTTATTGCAGCACAATTAATTCGAAATGTTTCGTTCGTCCTACTTCGAGCCGAAAGAGCCGGTAACTGATCTTACACAGGGATTGTAACTAATGGCTAGAACAGAGCTTCCTCATACTAAATTATTGGATTCAAATTTTGTTTCCAGAATCTTCAGATCATACTTTGAGACACATTGAGACATTTAGTAATATCAGTCTTTTCCATCAATCCGATAGTCCAACATGCTAAAGGTTAGGGTAAAAGACATTTTTCAGACATAGTCAACAATATATTGGCACCAATGTTTGAAGATCAAAAATGGCATGACCAATTACTGATAGGAATTGTTGCAGATTCCTTCAGTTTTTATAAGTAAGTGCCCATATCTTAAAAAAGTAATGCTCAGGATAATTATTTAATAAGAGATGTTTGAAGTTTTTTTATGATCACATACAAACGTATTATATATTTTACCTTTATTTTAATTCTTCTAATGGTGAGGGTGAGAATATGAAGCAGAATTTGGTTATACCTTAAATTTTAGAAGACAGTGTATTTTTTCAGTCATATGAAATATTTTTTTTTGAATAAAAAATGCACACTGAATATAACAGATTTAACTTCTAACAGCTAATCTTTTACAATTATTTCTGTTTTTTAACCTTAAATTAGTATCATAAAATAACAATTAATTGCGTTTTCAGAAACACAATTGCTTAGGTTCTTTTACTCTCCAATCATGGAATAACTTTAAACATTTTTGGATAAAATTAGAATTTATTTTCATTTGTTATTTACCATAGTCATAAGTATTGTATTGGACATTTTTTTTTAATTATTTGCAACGTGATAACGAATGACCCTCGAAATATATTTTTAAAAAAGTTTAATTTGATATCTATGTTGTCGCAAAGGGAAAAATATTTAAAGTTCAAGAGTGCAAATTGATAATGTTCTATAACGATGCCGTAATTTGTAAAATTATTATTGTTTCCTTTTTTATAATTTAATCAAATTTTTCTAAATCTTTTGCTATGTAATTTATTCGAGAAAATCTTAATTTTCAGGTACTTGTCGCCACATCTCACGGCTTACGTCACGCTGTTAGTCACACTTGTTATTATTTCATTGCTGTTATTCAAATTTAATCAATACCAGTATTTGAAAACCTTATTATAAAAATTTCAACTTAAAACATTCCTCATTTATTCATTCAATGTCCTCAAGAACACTACCTATTCTTTGTTATTAAACTGATATTTAGTCTTACAGATGAATACAAAATCCTGTTTTTTTACAATCCTGTTCCTTTAAAAAGTGGAACAGTAAATGTGTTACCGGCGATAAAAATGGAAAACCCTCACGTGTAGCCAACGTGCACGTTCAAGCTTTATCTTCCGCGAAAAAAAGAATCTATTCAAAATTAAACAACAAAACCCTTTCACCGAGTAGGAGGAAAACGCATCGTGAAATTTTTGATGCTTGCTAATTATTTCGACTGTAATATTTTTTTCCTAAATGAATAGAAAAGGTTTTTAAGATCAAGGATCATCGAGAATTCTTATCGAAGAAGGCTAACGTAACTTTTGTTTTGTCCGTAAGACGTAAAACCTTTCTTTCAGCAGACGAACAACCTTGCATAAGACATGTAATCGATTCAAAGAAGACCCAAGCTGTCATGCAAATGATGTATGTAACAAGTGTGTATTGAAAATGAAGTGATGGGAAGGGTGAGAGTTCTAAAAATAATTATTCAAAGACACATTCTGAATGTCTCTGTACTTATTTCGGAACCTAAATTATAAATGCTAGAAGAGCAACTGTCAATGCAACGAGAATGAATTTTCCTCTGTATTAGTGAGTCAAAGACGTCGCTTGCGTAAATTTGCCTTTTTTATTCTTGTCAAATTGTCAACGGATAATGAATATCAACTTAGGAAGAAGAATGTCTTCTATAAAATTTCCGCTCTGATTTTTAAAAAAAACGTAGAAAAGAAGGAATTTATGACAGTTAATAAGCATAATTAAAATAGGTTCAATGTTTTACTTAATTGTGAAATCTTGCGTAATAGAATTTTTTTAAGTTTTGCGCAACATACTATTTTCAGTGGGATAAATTTTTATCAGATCAGAAAATGTACTATCACCATTCTAAGGAGAAAAAAAAATTATATTCTTATGCTTCTACAAACATTTCTAAAATGTCCTGTTTACATTTTTTCATACTTAACACCAGTTATTTTCATTAAAAGAAGTAATTCCTGTTCAATATTAAAAAAAAAAAAAACTGTCATTTAAAATTATTTTGAATAAACATTTCAAAATATTCCCCTTCAGTTTAATTATAATTCATAACAGTTCTCTATAATTTTTCCAGTATTTCACTATCCCTGATTTGATTGAACTTATGATACTATTATAAGTTCAAGCTTTAGTGCAGTGTTTCCCAGTGGCTGCGGGGTAGCCTAGTGGTCAAAGTGACGAACGCATGGCCGGCGTGGCATGATCTCGAGACTAGTACTGCTGAAGAACCACCTTGGAGAGGGGGCCAATTTACGTTAAATATGTCGAGTCTCAAAAGCTTTTCCGTTGATGTGGTGTGAAGTTAGGAAAGGGGAGTGTTAGCTCAGGTGTCGTCATCACTTGACCATGGTTCAAAATTACGAGGTCTGTCGCCAAAAGACCTCGAGTAGCTAAATAATGCGACGAAAATATTGGTTCACTCACTCAGCGCTTCCCAAACTGTATAAGCGCCGCGGACCGGTCAACACTTGATTATTCTTCCGCGACCCGCTAAAAGAGGGGGAGGTAGATTGTTTTGATTTGATAATTTTGATTACATTCTGTCACACAAGTCCGAGAGAAATACAGCACAGTAAATAAAATGAAAATAATTTAATGTTCCTCGAGCGGCCTGGTACTATTTGATCTGTGAACCGGTACCGGTCTACGGCTCTGGGGTTGGAGACTATTGCTATCGATTCGAGCCTTATGGTACCAGCCACCTAAGGAGCAGTGAATTATTTCAATTTTATTTATTGTGGTGTATTTTCCTCTGGTTTGCGCAGGCTTTCCATGTAAATCACATTATGTTCCAAGTTAAATCATTTTATATATTTTTTTTACGTAACTGTATTTTGAAAACAGCCTAAAATATAAACGATCAACGTCCCCCTTCCCTCAGCTGAAGGTGTAAAATTATTAAATGTTGACGGGATGATAAAGAGTTGGGGAGCACTGCCTAAAATATATTTTCCTTCGGCGAAAACCTGCTTCGATGGGCATTCTTTCTAAACAAACTTTCAACTATATTTTCATTTTTAAAAAAATCTTTATTTTTAAATGGTTTTTAAATAATTTTTTCGATTATTCATAAGCACAAATTAATCAATTTTTTTAAGTTAAATTAAAAACAGATAAACCCTTCAAAATTTCACTCTTATTGAGAAATTAAAATTTTTTATAGTTATGCATACACAAAACTAAGAAAAGTTAGATATTTAAAAAATTTTTCCTTGAATGGACTATCTGTTAAACTCGAAAATTACAGAGTTTCCTCAATATTTTAATTACTGCGTTTTACTAACATTTAAAATTCTTTATTATCAGCAGCCTATACAAATCTTTATATATGTTTTGTGTAGAGACGGATAGAAAAGAAACTTTTTAATTGTGTGAATTTTGTTTGAAATGAGAAACACGAGAGAGAAGCTATGCATAAAATATTTATGCCATTAACACACACATAAAACTTTAGATGTTTACCTCTACCAAATACTGCCTTTGCGAGTTTTAGATTTCTGCTGAATCCCACGGGTTTGTAATTTACGCATAAAACTGGAAGAGAAAGATGATTGAATTATATCCGAGAATCAATTATATCCTCTCATGTGATTAATTATATTTATTTTTTCATATCTATCACCAACTATAAAGATAAAAGAAATTATTTCGGAAAAAAAATATTTTGAGTACCACAAGGGCGTGTCAGCCAGCTGTTTAGAGGATTCTCATGCACTTGTTATAAATACATGTCGGCTTTTTTTTGGCCTTTAGCTACCGACTGATATATTGATGTGACATCAATATGGAACATTTATTTTTAATTTTACGGATTTTTGATTATTATTGTATTTATTTTCATTATTCATTTATTGAATTGCGATACTGTTTTGAATGGCGATATTTCTTAATTGTTGACGTTTTGTGCTGTTACCTTGTTTTCTTAAAAAAATTTACTATTTTTATTTAGAATTTTTGTTTTCTGTCTTAAGAATGTCGATTCATTTTTTTCTTTTACTTGCTTTTTATCATTAGAAACTATCTTATAGAATTTAAAGTGTTATTCATCTAGTGTTAGGTTTTAATGTTTTAGTATTTTATTGAATCTTATTCTTACACTATTTCCTCTTCTTTGCAGCTCAATTAAATGGACAAATGTCGGCTGGCTTTAAAACAATGCAACATTTAGCCCTACAATCTTAGTTTAATACGACTATGGTTATCTTATTATCCACAAAAAATAAGATTGAAATTTACGGATACGCGTTATACGCCGGGTATAAAAATTAGAGCTTTAAAAATAAAATAAACAAATAAAAAGAGCACAGATAAAAAAAAATTAGACTTCAGCAAGTATCGAAATACTCTATATTTAAAAGAAATAACATTCCTTGTGAATTTAAAATATTATAGTTCAAGAAATATATTTTTTTTTCTAAAGCTTGGAATATACAATCTCGAATAAATGACTTCAAAACATAAGAGCATTTTACATGTATCTTTTAAATTTCTTTGTAAAAAAGAGGTCACACGTTATACGATGAACATACCTAAAAATTAAAAAATTCTGCTTGAAAATATAGGTGCACGTTGTACGCCGGATTTTACACATGTTTAATTTTAAGAAAAATATCAGACTATATTTTCCAAAAACTCAAATGTTTTGTTTTTCAAAAAATTTGAAAATTTTGTATCAAATTCATTTAAATTCTTGCGAATGCTTTTGTTTCATTGATTTTCATTAAGTATATGTATACTAGCTGGTATACCCGTTCTTCATACGGGTGAACTGAAAAATTAAACACAACACAGATTGAAGGATAAAAAGTTTTTAATGATTTAATTTTACTTGAATTGCAAATTAAACAAAAAAAGCTTTTTGCATATCTCAGCTGAACAAAAAAAAAAAAAAAAAGGAAAGAAAGAAAGAAAAAAAAACACCTTTGTTAAATTTTAAGTCTGTAGATCTAATAGCTGATAAAAAAGATTTTTTTAATTTATAACTCCCCGTAACACTCTTGAGGGTCGATTTTTGAAAATACCTCCCTAAGCTGATCTTTGCTCAGCAAAAGTAACACATTGTTAAAAGTTTTGTGTAATGAACGCTTGAAATAGTGTAAATAGTTTATATCTGAAAGTGTAATACATTAATATTACTTTCTGCTGTATGTATTTTATGTTAAAATTGTAATATTCGCAAGCCACGTCGTTTCTTAAATTATAATGGCGATTCAATGAAAAACGCAGCGAAATGTTGACGATAGAGTCAAGTTGGCAAATGTCTAGCTACTTTCACACACACAGAGCTTCAGCTTTATTAGAGCTTTGTAAGACCCGCCGTGTAAAAAAGCGATGTGAGTTAATGCTTTATCTACCGCATTATGATTTACTGCAGTTTTTTCATGCAATAATTTTTTTTCGGATCTCTACATTGAAAATTAAGGGATATACAAAAACAAAATACTCTACTTTGGGAAATTTAATCCGTTAGAGCTAATAAATTAATTGAAGATATTCCTCTATAAAATTAATTATAGACACCGTTCAATTAAAATAAATTGTCAAATTGTTTTCTAAGGTCTTCATTAACATACAAAAACATAAAACACTTAAATTGTGGCATTAACTATTTTGTCGGGAGAAAAATGATAATCTTTGCAATCAACTGAAAACGCAATATCTGCTACAAAACTATTCGCCTTCCCCGCTAAAATACTCATCATAGAACCCGTGTTGCCATATATCTAGGAAGAGTAGATTTCAAAGAATATTCCTGCTAAGTTGGTGTAGTGTGGTCGTGAAGAGAAGGGGGTGCCAGCTCAGGTGTCATCCACACGTCTCTTGACCATGGTTCAAAGTTACGTGGTCCGTCACCAAAAGCCCTCGTGTAGCTGAACAGTGCGACGTTAATATTCACTCACTCCAAAAAATACAGTACAGTAGTTTTAATTATTTTTATACTTAAAAATGCAATATCTACCTATTCAATTAAAATTATAGCGTTATAATTAACTACTTACCACAAACAAATTTTGAAAATTTGTCCAAATGATGTAGTGTGAAAGAGAAAGTTTATTTACTTTAAGTACCAGAAGCGATAAAAGTATTTATTTTGAAAAAAGATCATTTTCTTACTAACAAATGTGCATAATAAAATCATTAAAAAATATTCAAATAAAGAGAGATTTATAATAATCTCTCCCTTCAAAACTTAGATTTATTCTGAAATAAAATAAAAAAAATTATGGATTACGCTGATTACAGGAATAAATTAGAAGCGAGCACCTTGCGTAGCCAAAACCAAAAGGGTTTCTTCACAAATAAAAGATAGATATATGCTGTCGTGGGCTTTTTTGCAGCGCACGCTAGAATTGCTTGCAGATGGCAGAATTTTTCCTACTTACCAGACAAATATCGTTATATTTTGGACACTTCACACAGTATCTTTGTAAATTATAGCCTATGCTATAAATTATAGCCTATGTGTTATTCTGATGTAGAAGCTATATTACTATAAAGTTTCAGCAAAATCCATTCAGTTCTTTTTGCGTGAAAGACGACCAAACATCCAAACAAACCTTCGCATTTATAATATATATCTAGATATACATATCTATGTAAATAAAATAATCTCTAATAAACTTAATTTTGTTGTTATATATATATATATATATATATATATATATATTGTAATATACAATAACATATATTAATATATATATTGTAATATATAATACCCCCTCAGTTTCGTGTTAAGCAATTTTCACTCTATTATTAATATCATTATTATTATTTTACTTTAAAAAATGTAATAAACGGAGAACACATATCAAGTCAATTTCTTACCAGTAACTCTGTATTGCGCAATTTAACACATATTTTGCGCACTAATTCAATGTACCATATAAATATTAACGAGCTATTAAACACGAAAATATTTTTACATATCTTCTCTTTTAAATTGACTATTCATGTAATATATTTTGAATGTCTTTCTTCGATTAAGTATTACTGAAATTTAAATTTTAACTGAATAATTATGTATATTTATTTAATTTTTGTATGTCATTAATATTCTAGTGTGCATTAATGCTAACTACTGAGCTATCAAGAGCGTTTAAAATTATTTATTTTAGTTATGTTTAAAAGTTGTGTGCTTTATCATAAATTAGGGAAATTGTTGAATACCCTCAACCAGTTAACTGTGGCGTTATGTGTGTAACGGAAATCAAGCGATGAAGAGTATACTCGTCTATCACAGAGTAAGTGTCGCTTTTGAAACGTAGGTTAAAAAAAAAAGATAGGTTTATTTTATAAAATATATATAATCAGTTTTATTACGAAAACTTATTTGGTTAACTTAAACCTTTATCTACCGACGGTACTTATAAGTACCACTCACTTTAAATCACACAGAATAAACATTTTTACGAATATTCCGCCGATACTTAGCAGGAATATTCTTTTAAATCTACTCTTCCAAGATATATGGCAGCACGGGTTCTATGATGAGTATTTTAGCGGAGAAGGCGAATAGTTTTAGAGCAGAATTGCGTTTTCAGCTGACGGCGTTTTCAGCGGATTGCCAAGATTGTCATTTTTATTCCGAAAAAATAGTTAATGTCAGAAGGTAAGTGTCTTATTTTTTTGTATGTTAATGAAGACCTTAGGAAACGATATGACTATTTATTTTGAGTAAACAGTGTATTTAATTAATTTTACAGTTGATTATCCTTAATTAATTAATTAGCTCTAACGGATTTAATTTCTCAAAGCTGAGAATTTTGTTTATGTATATCACTTAATTTTCAATGTAGTATTTCAAAAAAAAAACATTGCATGAAAAAAACTGCAGTAAATCATAATGCGGTAGGTAAAGGGTTAAACATATATAAGATATATACTACTCGAGTCGCCCATCCGATATAAGTGGTTAGCGACGCTGTCTGTTGTGTCGTTCGATTCCTGGAGAAAATTGTATAATGTCTTTTATGTATATTTGTAAATGTATAATGCCTTTTATGTATATTTGTAAATGTATAATGCCTTTGCGGCATGGGGGTCCTCTAAATAGCCGTAGAGCCGCAAATCCTCTCGTGAGGCTGATGGAAGGGGACGAGAGGTGGGAGGACTCTGATCACCCCTAGGATATTCTGCCTCAAAATTGGGGTGGAACTGAGCCAAAACGTACTGCCTCCTGTATGGTACTGAAAGCTACGATCAACGACATGCTTACGTCTAGCCCTTTGACACGATGAATTTCGTGGGCCTCGATTTGACATCGTCAGAGAGGTGGCAATAGTAACAATACATATTACTCGAAAAACACAGGAAAAGTTCAATAGATATAATGGTAAGAATTTAAATTCCTCCTGAATTTTAATCAAAATTCCCGGACTGAGACCTAATCACACAATGCTTTACTTTCTTCCTTTTTGACGAAATATTTTCTGCCCGTCTTGATTCTAAGGGAGTTCTGGAGTAGGTGCAGTAGGATTGATCCCAGTCCTCTTACCAGAAAGCCTGCTTGCCTTTCCAAAAAATAAATAAATAACTGTTCCTTATGCAGCATGGCATCGGATCATTATTCTAATGTCAGGGCAGGATTCTGACATCAAACAATTGGCACTTACACCACTCGATAGCTAGGTAACTTCGGGCCAGCATCTATTAATGGGCTCAGTGCCTGGTCAACATCACGCATTTGTCCCATAGTTGATCATGGGACTATTAGACAGAAGGAACCATATTATACGAATAAATTTATTAAACATTAGCTCATATTTTTATAGATTATACTTCAAAACTATATCTTTTTAAATTCAACCATGATTCGTGGTTTTTTCGTATATCTTGTTTTATCATATCATTCTATCACATTGTGCAAAAAAATGTTTAATTCTTGTTATTATCATTTAATATAAAAAAAGTATAGCTTAGTATATTTAATTTTAATAATTTTAAAGAAACTTTATGTTAAAACAATATAATAATTTATCTTTTATACTACTTATTAACTATTTCTTCTAGATTTTACCATTTCTTTATAATATTATAATACCCTTTTTATTTCTATTTCAGCAGGCGAGAATGAACGTAATTCTTTCACCGGGACACACAAAACAAAGGCTAGATGACACAAGCAAAAAGCAAACAAGTATTAAAATAGAACTGCTAAAAAGGGAGAAAGTCCTAAACAAAATAAGAGTTACCTTGTTTCCCAATAACAGGATAAAATAGAATTTGTCTTCGATGCTGCTCCAAGAGGAAGTTTGGTTGACAGCCATTACATCCGCAACAAATAAGGGGAAGTAGGGCTGTTGATAATCCCAAATTGATTCAAGTGAGCATAAAGGCAGTCATACATGGTCGACATTCGGAAAACAAAGACCACACGATACTTGAGACAATCTGAAAATTCACACTAGGGCTTTCTTTCTTTAGTTCATGTATGTGTGAACCCCTTCCTGCCTATAAATATTTGAAGCAGCAGAACTATGGCAGACCATCCGAAGGTGAGAAATAAATCAGACACTCTTTTTTTTTGTCAAACTGTCTGCAGTCTCATTTCTAGGAATACTGCAGTGGGATGGGATTCATTCCAAGACAATTGTTTTGCTTCTTATCAGTAGGGTTTCTTCCTTTTAGGGTTTTTTTCCGGGATATCATAAGATTTCTGTACTTTTTCTATTCCCGGAAATTATAATTCTTCCCGGGATAATGCTTGAATCCCGTAATACTTGAAAGATTTTTAGAAATAAAGTCAGAAAGTTTAAAAGTATTAATTGACATTAAAGAAGAACAAATGATGGCCAATGAGTTTGATGGAGCTTGAAAATGTGACTACAATTGTAACAGGCTTAAAGCCAGTAAATAATTGGCTTAGCAAAATTATGCAGTCGAAATGCAACTTTCCTAACTCCAGAAGGTGTATTTAATTTCATTATTTGAGAATTAAACGAACAAAATTCAGAATTTGGAAAAATATGAAATATTCTCTAATCCAACGAACTAATGAGTGACGCAACGTTAATTTAATAGGAGTAATGCAATATCTGATTTTTAGGAGAAAATACGAAGCAGCTGCAGTTACTATCGATATTTTGCGATTGCGTAGCAAAAATTGTTTGGCTAGACAAGCCCAAATGATAAGGACAAGGTTTTTCTGCGAAGAACAGGAATCAATATTCAACTCTTCGCACTCAGAAGAAGACAGCATGGAGATTTTGAAAGAAAAACCTCTAACGATGGGTGAAAAATTAGAGAAAGTTATTTACTCTAAAACAAAAGTTTTATATTGTTCAACCAAACAAAATACCAGTTCGAACAACAGCATGAAACAAGAGATGCAGTTGTTTGACTCCACAGAAAATCCATCACCAAACATTATAAAGCTATGTGAGGCTTTAAAAAAAATCTTCCAACGTCACTTGAAGCCGAGAGAGCATTTTCTGCTGCCGGATTGTTTCTCACAAAGCTTAGAACTAGGCTGAGTGATAAAAGTATAAATTGCTTATGCTTTCCGAAATTCAATTTTAAAATTGAATAATCAGTTTATTATATACTTTTTGTATTTTTTAGCTCATTGTATAAATAAGCATTAATTTTGGAATTTACATGTATAATTATTTTATCTAGTTATTATTAATTTTTTTAAAAATAACTTGTTTTGAAATTTTTTGAAATTTTGATACATTTCCGGGATTTTCCGAACATTCACGGGAATGGAAAAACCCGGGAAATCAGAAACAGTACTTATCAAGGAGGTCCCAAAGGAAGAATTTAAGTTGTTTCACAGACGCAGAAAATTTGCTTGACAACAGCTAGTAATTGGATAAAAGCGCAGCCTGTTGTAAGAAAGATAGTGGAGCTGATAATGTTGCTGTAACGTATGTGTCGAATAATAATATAATGTTAGGGAGTAATGTTATTCGCGTCCGTAGCATTCTTTTAGCTAGATGTGTCTTCTGGTTAGTGCTAAATGAGTAACAGCTTTACAGTTTTTGGATTACTCGTCATTCATATTCATTATTCCATTGAAGTGTAATCAAGAATTTCTGTGTCTGACATTAAGAAATGAGCATTGAAACTGTACCAAATACTCTAAGGCAGGGGTTCCAAACTCGCAGCCCATGGTCTCCATGGGGCACACAACAAATATTTTTGCTACCTGGGACAAAAATGTCAAGCCAACACAGAAAATTACAAACCAACGCAGAATAAAAATAAAATAGTTAGAATTCACTAAACAATTTTTTTTTTAATTATACTCTTTTTTTTCTTTTGTTATTATTAAACAAAATGCATACATTTATTTTGAATTACCCACAATTATAGGTAAAAACGGTATTTAAGTATAAATAATATCTAAAAAAATGTCAAAAGTTAAGTTACAGACTTTTTGACAGAAGAAGAAATTATTTAAAAAATTACAAACAAAATGCATTAAGAATAGTTGATTAAATGTTTAGCTGTTAAATCAGCAATTTGTTGTGTTGAACAAAAAACTGAACATATAGATTGTAAATAAGATGTCAATTGCGTAATCTAATTTGCGTAAATTTTAGTTGGAGTGCAAAAGTATGGGCCTTAATTCAACTGTAGTTTCGTACGGATTGGTGCAAGTAATAGAAAATATTTTGCTTTCGTAAAATAAAACGTATAAATTATATATAAGATTATTGCTTAATTCATATGACTTTTATTGGATTTGTGCACCCCCTATTAAAAATAGTATCAGTGACGCTAAATATGGGTCTGTTTTGAAAGTAGTCATTGCGAACCAAATTTCTCCCGAAATAGGAAAGATAGTAGCCGAGAAGAGACGTAAACATTAAAACTTTCTTGTTCTTTTATATATGTTTATTATAATGTTTTATTCGAAATAAACCTTCGTTTCTATGAATATTGATTTTTTCTGCGGCCCACCTTAAGTTAAACCTTGTTTGTTCGGTCCAAGTTAGTCTTTCAGTTTGACACCCTTGATGTAACATGGTGCCCAGTGGGTACACTCCAACCTTTTTTTTCTACAGGCTGAAAACACAAGAGAGTTTCCTGCAGGCTGCTCGAGAGAAATAGTTGGGCTTGATCTCACCACTTTTGTTGAGTCCTTGATGTTGGATAATAAACCATTGAAAGTCAAAAAAAGTTTATATCTTGCGAAACCTGTATCAAAGATACAAGATGACACAGATGTAGTAGCACAGGATAAAATGGGGATAATCTTTTCCTCATTCCTCCCGAGAACTAAATTTTTGTTTATGCTGATGGCTCAAAACTAAATATCAATGTTTGTGCCGGAGCAGGCATTTATACAGAACATTTTTCTCATAATATTTCCCTGCAAAATTGCAATATTCTAATACTAACTATTGTTAAATTTATTTAACCCTCTCGTAATGAAAGGTAATCTAATGTCTATTAAACACTTCCCATTGTTGAAAATCTTCTCTTAATGTTACTGCGCTATTTTCACTAATATTTATTTGTTATGTGTAAAAAAAATAGTAGTAGCTTCAGGCGATTCTTCAAACTTGATGATCTGTATTTTTTAAAAAAAGTAAATTGTTTTCAACGCATTATGTAAAATATGCTTAACCTCCACTGCTGCCATTTCCCTTAATAACCAGTGTTCTGTGTAACAAATACATACTAAGCTTTTTTAAAAGGGGATGTTATTTTTTTACCTTTAAAAATTAAATAGAGAACGAACAAAAACTCATAACTTCACTTCCTCTCTCTCCCAAAAGATAACTAGAAAAATGTACCCTGTCTTCTGAGATCAATAAAATTACCAATTAATATGAAATAAAAATATTTGAAATTTAATTTCAAATGAATTAATAAATTCATTGAAAAGTAAATTATTCATAAGCAAAATAAGAAGAAACAATAAACGAGAATTTTTCTTTCTTCGATCTAGGGAAGAGTCATTTTAAAATATTCTTGCCTTTTTAAACTTTATTCATAAACCTTTTTTGAAACATGGATACTATATATAGATAGGTGTGTGTATGTGTGCATTTACTGTAAAAATAATATATAGCATACCTAAAGTCAAATTATATCTCAGACAAATCAACAGACTAATATAATATTATTTTCATTCGAGAACATAGGATGATAATAAACATATAAGAAAAGTTTTAATCAATCCATATGATAGTCAGATATAATTGCTTGAATTCAGATCTATTAGATTGCTTCGCAATTTCTCTTTTTACGAGCTAAATTGTTTTTCACTATTTTCCAAAAATTAAAAAAAAAAAGAAGTAAAGAAAATGAAATTATTAGCAATTTAATCAAATCCGTAGAAATATCGAGAAAATTACGAATTGTGTGAAAGCTCATAATAAAAATACTTAATAGCTCTATTTATTGCAATTTTTCCTTGATCTTATTTTTAACCTCGCTATTGCATACTAATTTTTGTTTATGACCAATTAAATCAGAATATTTTCTTAAAGAAAATTCCTGAAAAAGATAGAAAAAATATATTGTCTAAGCAATTATTTAAACCTTTTCTATGAAGCTAATCAAACATGTTTCTTTATGGTTCATCGATTCGCTTCTGAGCACAGTAAATTAAGATAAATGAATGCAGACATTTAGTTTGAATTGAATCATTACTAACCTTAATGGTAAAAATCATCGCTTTTGAAAAGTATATTACTTGAATCTTTGATGGTTGATTGCTAAATTATTTTTATGATTTGAGAATATAATTAATATACTTAAGTCAGATTCTGAGATAAAATTTATTTTTATAATGAAGAAGTCTAAATTTCCTATGAATAGGCTACATTTAACTTTCACTCGAAAGTGGAAACAGCTCATTGCTCTGAATGCGTATCAAATTACCTTCATTAAAGGCTTCTTTGACTTTTCATTCGTTTTGCTCTTTCATTTTTTCTGAGTTTAAAAAATATCTTAAGCCTTGTTATGTAACTAATGAAACAATAAATGTTATTCTAAATTACAGTGAAATACGTTTAATGTGAAAAAAAAAACGCTTTGGACGAAATAATACAACAGTCTCGACATAATACTTTGTATTTTCATGGTTTTTTTTCTCTTAACACGAAATGAAAATCGCTTAACAAGAAAAGATTTCCCTTCTGTGAATGAACCTAATAGTGAAAAACCACTTGCCACCAAGCAGTTGAGATTAAGGAGGAGTGTGAAAAGAAATAAGATGAATTTCCATGTTTCATATAAAGGAGGCTAACTTCACTTTGAAATATCCTCGGAATATATATAGCTTGTGACACGAGCCAATTTTGTGTATATAAGCTAATTTCCCCCCTCCAACCCTAAATACTCCACACAAAAATTCATAGCCAGCGTCTGAAAGAACAATTTAGTTTTTGGTGCTGGGTATGAAGAAGCTATATATATTCCTTGTAGAACAAACTTAACAGAAAAACGTAAAAGTCTCCCTAAGACAGCGCTTCCCAAAATTTCAATATTCGCGACCCAATATTCAATCATAGCTTTCATTGCGCCCCCCTTATACAATATAACAATGTATTGAATTGAATAGTACTGTACTTTGACGCTAAAACTGCGATATGACTTTTACTTCTTAAATACCACTGGTGTACATAAACGTCTCACTCAGCCAAAGCGTTAATATCCTCGGACGTATATATACGTCTTTCCCAAGTACGATCTCTTCTGTGCACTGCTATACATAAAGTTATTTCGAAGGCTTTGGAATGCAATAAAAGGTCCTTGACAACAATGTTTGCGAAGGATTTACTTATTTCAGATTATTTGCTTCTTTATTCCTTTCCCCTTACCCCAATACATCACATACGCGCATCTACGTGGAAAACGGTTGGTATTGGGGAGCGAATCGCTAATTTTTAATCGCTAGTTAAGGGTATCGGTATATAATTTTATATATGACAAACCCATGAGGGTCAGTGGTAATTATTAAACTTGTTCCTAACTTAGTATTGTTAAATTAACTATAAAATACATTGTGCAACACTGATACATTTATAAGCGTAATATATCACAGTAAATGTGTATTTCATTTTTTATTATGTCAGAATGTATTTTGTTTGTTTACTTTCACTAAATTAACCATTTTTTAAATAACCTTTTGTCTTTGACTTTTCAATATGCTCGCACCCCCTCGTAGATTTGTTACGCCCCCCACAGTTTGAGAAACACTGTCCTAAGACCTTTAAAAATTCAATAAAGTGCACATACTTTGATTTATAATGAAAATCATTTAACACGAAACGGAGGTGGCTGAAATATTTTTTCGTTTTAAAGAATGTTGCAAGAAATCCCCCACATATTCAGCAAAATTAAAAAAGAACTCTAATAAACTTAATTTAAATAAATAAAATGATTACAGAGATGACTCTGTAAATAGAATGATTTACAGAGACATGTATATATGCATGTATTTAATAAAAATCAATGAAAGAAAAACATTCACAATTTTATTAATGAAATTTAATGTAAAATTTTAAAGTTTTTTTTTTTTTTGAAAAACAAAACAACATTTATCGAGTTTTTGGAAAATAATCAGATATTTTTCTTTGCATTGTCTTTTTTAATATCAAATTGTTCGATGTCGTCCGTTTTGTTATTTATTTCATCATTGGAATGTGGGTATATAAATAAATGTGTGCGCATACTTTTAATGATGTTACTCATTTCGAACAACGTGGGAACACAGGAGCTACTTTGTTCATTCATTTACGTTATCGGAATCTACATCAATGATATTTTTTTAGCTTTGAGCAAACTCCAAAATGTCTTTGTCTGCCTTAATTGGGCTGTACACACATTATCATCATCTACTGCAACGAATTCTTCCGATGTTACAGTAGGACAGTCCAATAATACAAAAACTTTCTCAAACATTTAATTAAGTGACTGCTGTTTTCCGTATTTTGTTCATTCTCAGAAGGAAAATCTTTTCGTGTTAAGCGATTTTTATTTTGTGTTCAGAGAAAAGAATGAGTGGAAATACATAATTGTTTGTTGGGACCATTGTATCATTTCGTGTTAACCGATATTTCGTCTTAAGCGTTACGCGTTAAATGTATTTCACAGTATGTTGAACAATTTGATGAAAAAACGGTTGTTTTTGTTTGCGCAAATGGTCGTTTGTGTAAAATGATCTTTAAAAAGACTGTAGATCCTTAAATATATATCTGTTTTATATTTTAATGAGGATTATATGAGAGTTATGGAAATATTACATGCATTAGATATGATTCCTGGTCAACATATAGTTCGGACATTTAAAAAAAGTTTAACTTTTGTGTTGCGAATTCAAAACGATATTCAGTGTCATCAGTTAAATTGGCTACAAAAAAAGTTAGAGCAATAAAGAAATCAAATTTGTGTAAGAAGTAGAAATAAGAACTGACACAAAAGTCGAAAGGAGAAGGCTTGAACCTTTTTTGATTTATGTATGTCTTTATGTTTCCTTTGCAATTTTTAAATTTAACCCAATACTTCACGAGCGAAAAAAACAAACGAAACTTCACGTGTAGGGTATTTCATATCCAAAAGTGTTTACATTATGCTTTTACCTTAATATTTGCGTAAAAAGATGGAAAAGGAAGGAAGGAGGAACATGTTTATTACAGTTTTCACACGTAAATTTAATTTTTCTGTTCTTTTTATTAGGGCATTCAGTACATTATTTATACACTCCTTTATTTTTCATCACGAGTGAGTGCGAAGTTTTGCCTGGATCTTAATTTTTTAAAAATTTCGTAGAAGCATTGATTGCTGGTTTTTACATTCTTTTGTGAATCGAAAACTAAAACACTTGAGAAATCAGCATCTGGTTCTATGTTTAGAAGGTGGTTTCTGACTACTTAACAAAAAAATTTTGTGAATTTTTTGTCGCAACGTTCAACACCACAAAAAATATTGTCTTAGGCTAACGATTACATTTTCTAGCCATTGAATACTATGTGGTCATTTTATGAAGGACGGTAATTGCACCTTCAGTTAAATTATCTGGATAGATTTCAGTAAGGAATCATACTTGCTATTAACCTCTTCATCCTTCGATTTTTCCTCATCATCTCCACAAAGAGACTTTCTTCATCCAAAAATACTATTGTACTACATCTCTCTCTCTGTATTAAGTACCGTATCTATTAAATTACCTAAATATCACATTTCTTCATCATAACTACAATAATGTGAAATTACATAAGAAAGATTTTAAAGCACGCTCATGCATTTAGAACTGTAACGGCGATTCACGCGTAAGGTATGGCATACCCGAAGGGGCGGTTTTCAAAAATGTACATTTAGAAATCGACTAGAAGCTAAGATCCTTCAAAGGATTTGACCTTAATATCAGCTACACGAGAAACTATTCATTTTTTGAAAAAGGTTTAGATGGAGTCCTGAAAAAAGTTAGGCTTTGGGTGTGACATACCCTGCGCGAGAAGTTAGTCCTTTTCTGAAAAATTGAATTTCCAGAAGAATTATAATTTTTAAAATGTGACGACACAAAAGTTTTAACATACATATTTAAAACACTTGGCAGAAATGTTTCTCATGTCTGAACTAGGAATTATGAAGTATATAATATTGAAATAGATTTATATTCATATTTTAGTATATCAAATAGAGAAATTTTAGCAGAATACTCCGGTTGCTCCGATTGAAAGTAACTCGGAAAATATTGCGAATGCTTAAAAATTCTTAGTACTGGCCATGTGTAGAACTCGTAGTTATGTAAAGACAAATTATAATTATTATATAAATAATTTTAATAAAAAGAGAATAGTTTGAATGTATGTTATTTGGAGAAAAAGTTATTGAATGTTGATGAAATATTTCATTTTAAAAAAAGCATGCGCACACACTGGTCACTTCGTCTCCTTCTTTTGTAATGTTCTTAAATAATTCTATCATAATGGAAAATAAATGAGTACTAGAAAAACTAGGCATAATAATTATATATAATTATCTAAAGGAAAAGTGGTTTTGCAGTTGTAAACATAATTTAATTTATCCGAGAGCTTATACTTGATGATTATATAAGATTTCGAAATTGTTGAATTATCTTTATTTGATCAAATTTCATGTCGTTTTGAGCATTCGAGCACCTGTGTCTGTTTATTTCCTTTGATAAAGCAAGAAATAATTACTTTAAAATAAAGTAAATGAGGAAATTTAAATCAAATAAATGAAAAATCTTTTCTTAGAAATATTTCCTAAGCCTCCATACAAGAATAGATAAAGATAAAATATTGATGAAGTTGTACATGTAACAAATACGCTAAAATTTACTTAATTATGTCGTGTGAATAGCATTTACAGAACGAATATTTTTACATTTTGCACATTCACTTTGAAATAATTATGGAACACCGCTTAAAATATTTATTCTACGGAAAACTTTTTTGTGAACATTTGATCGAATCAACACATTTCTTGCAAAAAACTGATATTAGTAGATTTAATCCTTTTTTTCATAAGAAAATTTAGAGAATTAATTCCATAACTTATTATTTATATTCTCGTACTTAAGAAAAATGTAAAAAAAAGGTACGTAATCACCAAGTAGTAAATTATTATACTGATATATTTTAACGTGAAATCATTAACAAAGAGATTACCCATTATATATAAATGGGATAGAGTATCAAACACATCATTTTGTTCATTTATATATTTATCAAGAATATTGAGCGAATTACGAACATGTATGTTTAACCTTATAATCATGTGTTGTTGATATTTCTAATCCCTATTGGGCTGTCTAAGACTAGACCAACTCCATCAGTCCGTATACTTCAAAATAATCCAAGGATAGAAGAAGTTTTAAGAACGCCTCGTCAAAGTTAAAATTTAAGCAATGTAAAATATGTTCAGGTGATGCCTGGGCAGCATTACACTTCGTACAGATTTTAAAAACTTTTAGCCTTTGTTCAAAGGTGAAAGATTTCAAGTGTTCATTTGCAAATTAAGATGCGCAAGTCTGTTGACCTCTATGACCTTCAAAGAGTAGGACACTACTCTTGAAGCTTGGAGCTTCGGGTACAAGACATGTTCAGGAGGAACTCTCCAGAGATCCCTTTAATTTTGCTTACTAACGCAGAAAACCCCGCTAAAAGTCAGTGGCGTAACGCACATCCCCACATTGCGGGGGGCCCCAAAGCCTGACAGCCGTCAAGTACTTACCCTTTGTAAAATCCAACTTTGGGGCCGCAAACCCCCTTCTCTGTTACGCCACTGCTAAAAGTTGAAGGCATATCAGGCCGGAGAGTATTCAAAAAGGCAGGCTTTGTCAATGAGTTTGCTGTTTTGTTACCAATGATTCCGACATTTGACGGAATCCGTTGTATATTGAATCCAAAGTTTGCAGGTAATTTGTCAATCAAACTTAAGATAGATATTCCGACCCTGTCACCAACGTCCTTACAATTACGTAAATATTGGATGGAAGAACGGCTATCGGTCAATATCCAAATGTATTTAAAATCAGGTTCAGCAAGATTGTCGACATAGTTCAAACCTTTTTCAACAGCAATTAGTTCTGATCTGAAAACAGAACAAGAGTTTGAATTTCTGTATTTGAGACTGAAAGCAGAACCAGAGGTCTTAATGTAGATACTACTGACAGTACGGCTCATAATAATGTTGTAGTAGAAGGAGTTAAAAATTGTATTACATACATTTATATAAAATACAAACACATACACACATACATATATCAAGAGAGAGATACGTAAACGCTCATATATATAGTAATAATATTTGGTATAGCTTGCTACAGCAAACTTTATATATTTGAGACGGGCTCACGCGTCTTTTCATTAACATGTCCTTTTGGTTCTTTGGGGCCAGAGTTAACGGCAACACTTTTCCAACCAAACCCAAGAAGTGAAGCGTGAAGGAAAGATGCAAATTAGGAAGCTTTTAAATATCAGAAGTTAGAGTAAACGGGGTGGCAATTTGGGGAATGTTACGATAATCAATGATTCAAGCGTAAAGAGGTTTGAGAAAGATTAAGTGACAGCTAACAGAAGTTATTCCCGACATAGAGCCATTAGGTCAAGGTGCATACCATTGCACTCCAGTAAAGACGCAACTTCCATTAAGATTGGATCGGTCGATCGAAATTAAGGTAGGATTGACTATTTAATATTAGGATCTGTGATAATATTGAAATTGAGTTTAGGCGAGTTAGTTATTGATAGTGATCCGGGTTAAGTTAATTGGTTTTTATATATTTTGTGTTTAGTCATCGTAGATTCTCGCCCTTATATTATTATTATTAACTAATCTGTTAGAGGTTTAAGATTTAAGATCTCAATAAAGTCAAATTAAGTTCATTGTCACTTCTAGTTCTTTCGTTATTCCTACACCTCTAGCTCACGCTGATAATCAAGAAGAACGGCATCCGAGGGGGGCAACTTCACATATTTATACGTATATACATAAAACGGCCCAACAGTTGTTGGAAGTGTGTGTTTATTTTAGGACTGTCAATGTTTTATTTAAGTGTCCATCAACTGTCAATAGAGAATAAATTTTTAAAATCATGATAGTATTTTTCCAATATGAGAATTTGTTTATTTTATCTTATCCTAGAAAGTTTGCATTTCTTTTCTGGGAAAGATAACTAAAGCAATTAAATAAAGTAAGATAATATTTTAAGCAATAATAAAATGATAGAACCATTATCCGGAAGATTAGCGAATAAAAGAAAGTATTGGTTATTGCCTCCAAAATGGCTGTTAGAGAAAGAGAAATGGAAAATATGTAATGCTTGCGCAATGAAATGGCTTCTAAAAATAAACAATAACATTTTTTTAAAAAAACAAATTCGTTTACAATGAAATGAATGAAACAGAATTGTTTTTCACTGGTTTAAAAAAAGACGTAATGAAATGCTTTCATTGGTATTAGTTAGAAATCCTAATGCTCAAATATTTGAAAATGCACAGAACTGATGTATTGAAATTTTTTGGGGATGAAACTTTAAATTCAAAAAATTTAACCAAGCTTTTCGAGAAGTATTCTTGTTCTCTCTGTCGTGGCTCCACCTGTCGCATCATTTCACAAGTATAATTTTACATTTATCGTCAAATTGAAAAGAAGCCGAAAATTTATAGTTTAGTACAAATTAGTTATTTGAAAGTAGTTTTCTACAAAATATTCATACTCGTATGTTTAAAATCAAATAATTGTTTACAAAATTGAATGTAAATGCATTATAAATTACTTCAAACAGGCTAAAATATGAAAATTTGAGAAAGCTATTTTTATACGAGTTAATTATTTATGTTTTTATTTCTCAAGAAAAATGTTTAGAATATGAGAATTTTTAAAACAAGATAAACGAGTAATATGAAGTATTAATTGATGTTTACATTTTAACTCGCATTAAACCTGTAATCATATTTTTTTTTCTTATGAGAGAAAAAAAATTGTTAGGTATTGTACTGTTTTATATCCATAATTTTAAATTTATACAATGACTAATATTTGGAGCCCTTTAATGAGCCTTACTTTTCAGAAAGAGAAAAAGAACAGTTTATTATTTTTCAAATATATTTTATCAATAATTAATTAATATAGTTTTACCTCTCAAAAAATTCACACAATACTAAAATTTAAAAAAATAATCAGTATACAATAAAATAGCATGAAATGACTAAAACTTTACTTAGTTTTGCTTACTAAATAAAACTTCTACTGGAAAAAAGAAAGGGGAATTCCCATTTACATTTCTCAAGAGAATTTCGAAAGTCTATTGTGGTTTTTCTTCTTTTAAAAAATATCTCCTCTTTCAAAAACAACGAAATCTAATCTTGTGGTCAACAAAATATTGCAATGGAGCTCACTAAAGTGTTCTAATTCACTATAATAATTGGAAAAACCAATTTTTTTTCTCTAATATCACTATTTCAAACAAACAAAAAAAAGATATTGAGGATAAATGAGACGACCATTAAAAAAAAAGAATATAGTGGATTGAACTACATTTTTGTGTGATTGCAAGATATATTCTGAAACTATACCAAACTTTCCTCTTGGCTTTTGATTTATTCGTGCATACATTAATTTTAAGACCAATGGAAAGCACACAATTTTTTTTCAAAAAAAAAAAAAAAACACCGCTAGTATTATTTGTTAAAGTTCACTCTAGCTCGGTTGGAGTGATTTCTGTGTTAATATTTGTTTTGTAATAGTTACAGTTTATCCCACTTTAAGGCAGATGGTTTTAAAAAACATGGCGTTTGTACTATTTAATTATTCTTTGGTTAAAAGAACACATTAACCAACTTGACATTCTCGATATTCAAATGTATGTAAACCAGGAATGGGTAAATAGCAGCCCGCAGGCCTCATGCGGTCCCCAAGACAGTCAGAAAATTAAATAGACAGAAAACGCTCTCTATATTCGGGTCAATACGTATTTGTAAACAAAATTTTTCTTGCATGAAGATCAACAAGAGAAAATATCGAAGCAAACTTGCAGGCAATAATGAGAATTTCAACAAATAACCTCACCTTTGGTTTAAAAGAAAATTGTGATAGGGTACATTTGTCTCCTTAAACTGGTTCTAAATTTAAATGTACTTGCAATTATATATATACGAAAGTATAGTAATTAAACTGAAAAAAAACTGCCACTATCTTGTTTAACATATTTATTGATTTTCATGGAGCACTATCTCTTTTCTGAGAATCAGAGCTAACTTTTGAATGCAATAATTTTAAGCAAATTTACAACAACACTCAAACAATTAGTATAAAAATTGAAATCTACTTAACTGCTGTTTTAAGAAATAATAGAAATAAATTATTTTATCTTTTTCTACAAATGAAATTAAATTTAAAAAAGTTTAAATAAATTTGTATTAAGTGTGTTACATTTGATTAGAGAATAACAATTGATTATATTATTAGCTTCTTAAAGGAAGTTCACCTTAGATGTATATTTGTATTTCTTTTTCTGGTATTTTTTTCTTAAGTAGACAAATTTGTAATTATCTGAAGGAAAAATGTGGCTTTTTCTTTTCCAAATGTATCTTTTGTCTATAGATACCACTAATATAATAATAGTATACAATGCAAGAAGATTGTAGAACACCTTGGCACCAAGGGTCTTAATCCCTTTCTTACATCATAAAAATATTACAATAATTAATTGCGTGCATGGTTAAAAATAATTAGAAACAACAAAAATGCTACTTAAATCTTGATTTAAATTGTCTGGAATTTTTTTTTTTTGGTTCTATCTCTAAACATTAATATACGGTACAACTAAGAACTTTTCGGCAAGTTTTATTCATGGGTAACAGATGATATTAATTCTCCGCAGCAATAAATATATCAGTTGCTATACATTGCTTGCATACTTTAATCCCTTCTTTTATTTTCATGGTAGATCTTAAGATCACCCTATGACTAACTTTCACAGTAACATTATAATCAATTACGTTATATTTACTTTCACAATTTTCCGATATAATCACATCATAGTCTGGATGCTTAGAAAGATGTAACGGATTATAAAATGCAACGCATGTGTAAAATAAACTTTTAATTCTTGGTATTTGGAAGTTTAGATACCTCTAAAATTGAAAAATAGATCACGGAACAATGAAAATCCCACCTCATATTTCCTAAAGATATCATTTGCAAATGTTAACGGTCCGTTAAGTATACATTGCCCTTTTTGCAGATGTAACGAAATTCTATGGGAAGTTTGCAATTGTACGGGATACACTATTAATACATAAAATGTATTTTTAAAGCTGAAGCAATCAATTAATTAAATCGCAATGTTAGAAAGTAATTTATGAAAAACGAGTAGTAGATGTGCGATTTATTTTATTTCAGAGATTGGACATTTTTATCATCAGTCTTTTTAGCCAGAAATATTTTTGTGGATAGCCTTTTTTGTTTAATTTTTATAACTAAACGCAATTAATTGTGAATGGATTTATAAATATCAAGTTTCAATAACAATATAAACGACCTTCGGTTAAAAGGATATTTTATTAATAATTAATAACCTTTATGGATATTTCGATCTCAACTGTTTAACAACAAAACTTTATTTTTAAAGGAAACTCATTATGCAAACAGCATGCTTCCCACAGCTGATATTTTCAAAAACATTTAAAAGCAATTCTACAATATTCGATTACTATTTAAAATTCAAATTGACATTTTCTTCGAGTTTATTCGTGGGATTCCGAGAA
>BMAV01012506.1:0-53974 GCA_019973955.1 Trichonephila inaurata madagascariensis | reverse complement strand
TTTTTAAAAACATTCCAAATATACGGGGGTTTTAAAAAAAATTTAAAAAAAAACAAAAAATAAATTTAAAAGAAATTAAAATGCAAAATCTAATTGGAAATATCAAAATTAAGAAATTTTACGAAAGTTGAAAAAATTTGAAAAAACTGTAAAAAAAAACCAAAAAAAAGGGAAAAATTAATATTTTTTTAATTCAAATTTTTTAAAGGAAAAAATGTAGGAGAAAAAAACGAAATTTTTTTTGTTTTTAAACTTTAAAAAAAAAAAACTTTATTTTGAAAAATTTTCAAGAAAAAAAAAGTTTTTTTTTATTTAAAAAAAATTTTTCTAAAAACTTTTTAAGAAAAAAAATTTTCATTTTTTTGTAAAAAGCGAATTTTATACAATTGAAAACTGCAACTAACGCCAAAAAAATTTGGTGCACCCTGTTTTTTTGGTAAATTTTTAAAAAGTAAATATCCCCAAATAACAAAAAAGAAAAAATATATTTGTCCTTCATCAACAGGGCCCTTTCTTCACTATTTGTCTTACAAAACTTACCACCTGCAACCGGGGTCCATTACTGGAAAAACTAAAAAGAAGCGCAATAAAACCCATCAAAAAAGTCTTCGTTGACTCAAATTTATTCATGTTTCATTTTTCCCAAAGGGGGATCTCGGGGGTTTTGGCGAATTTTTGTGATACTCAAGAATCATTTTCTTCCACGTTTGTGTTTTCGTGAGTAAAGAACAGTTTCAAACTTTTTCCCTTTTCGTGGAGGGGAAGATGATATTTTTGTGTAAAGGGGTAACGATTTTGATAAGAAAGGAATTGCATCCAAATGTTGATTTAAAAACCTTTTTTTGGGAAAGTTTTTTGTATTGCTTGGAAATGGTGGGTGCCTTTTACTTTTTAATATTAAAATAAATTGCTCCTTAAATTCTATAAACAATGCCTTATGATAACCAAAGCAGGTTGTTTCGTTAAAAAAAACACGAATATTGTGAAAATTATCTATTATTCTTTGGGCCATGGTAGTTTTTGTGAGGTGTTACCGTTAAAGCGTATAATTCAGTTATTTTAAAAAAACTAGGTATTTCTAAATACTTAGACCATTCGGTTAAAAGTAATAATGAGAAACTTTTTAACTTTCCCTTTATTCAATGAAATAATTAAGTATACCGTTAAAGGGAAAAAATAAACGATTTAAAAGTTAGTTCATAAATTAAAATTAAACTGCTAAAACCTGAAAATACTTTTTCCCAAACGGATGATTTTGATAAAAATAAGGAAGGGACATGATATAATGTGTTTGCTCATATTTTATATTATTTTAAAAAAGGGGGGGAAAAAGAATATGTTTTGCATCTGTTACTGACACAATTAACTTTTCTATTCCTTGAAATTCAAGAATATCCTAATACTGGAGCAAAGGATAGTCACGTGGGGTTTTTTCTGTGCTATTTTAGCACTTTTTACTTCTGCTATCAAATTTTATAATTTTTCACGAGTAAGTGCTGTACTATCTTCCTTTGCCCCACGCTAATTTAATAAAAATTCAAATCTTTCTAGCATTAATTGTTTCCCATATACAGGTTGGTTTCCCATTCCTGCAGAAATAATTGCTTGAAAACAAGTTGCAAAAATATTTGTTGATAATCCAAAATGTAAAACGGTAACATAAGTACACCATGTAAGTTCAACGTCTAAAAGTAACGGAACGAATCGTACAAGCACACACATCATTGCAAAGCAGCTATAAAAGGTTCGTAACCGACTAAACCAGAAATGAGTTCCACATCCCTTATCTTAGAAAAAAATTATAGAAGTAAATTTGCTTATAAGTAAATTATAACTGATAATTTAATTAAAGTTTAAAAAAACTTCCTATGTAGAGCTACCAAACTGCATTTTAAACTAAATATAGAGGAATAGATATGTTCATCGATTTTCAGCTTTTGAAAAGTGCTAAGTCCCTTTAAATAAAATACTTATTGCAGGATCAATTAAATCAGTACTGTAAAATATAATCTAAAGTATTTTTGCGTTCCAGTATCTCCACAACTCTCGTGTTTTTCAACAAGTTACTCCCATAAAGGAAAATGTAAAATTGAAATAAGTAACAGACGCAAAAAATATCGAATCTTCCAATATTTCATTGCACCAAACGTTTAAAGTAAATGTTTCCTCCTGGAACACCGAACACTTGGGCTCCCCTAAAGCTTTGTGGACTAAAAGGTTTTTTCTGACCATTTATCAACGACTTAAATGTAAGAAATTTGTTACTGATTTCAAGTTATCCCAGATTCTAACAGGACATGGAAATTTTAAGAGCTATTTATCTAGTTTTAAATTTTAAATTTGGAGTGATATTTGTTCTTGTGGTCAGGATGCTGAAACTGTAGAACATGTATTGTTGTATTGTAAACTACATTTCTGTAAAAGAGAGAATTTTAAAAAGGAACTTAAACGTTTAGATATTTCCTGGCCACCTGTTTTGTTTTTGTTGGTCAATTGTACTGAAAGCCTAAATGTCTTAAGAAAATTTGTTTACTGTATAAATTTTTAAAATGTATATTGAGGTACCTCCCCTTGTTTATATTTGTGTATTTCCACTCTTTCTTTTTATTTTATGTTTTTGTCTTAAATGTTTTTTTCCAAATTTGTTTTAAACGATATAATTGTGCTACCACTTACGTCTGTAAGCCTCATGTTATGCAATGTGGAGCATGAGGAGTTTTGCAAATAAATTAAATAAAAAAAAAAAAAAACGTTTTAAGTATAAAATATCGCTCTTATAAAAACAAAAATGGAAGAAAAAAATATTTATCCTTCATCAACAGGAGTCCTTCTCCACTATTTGTCTTACAGAAACTTAGCCATTTCCCGGAAACGTAAGTCTGGTCCATTACTGTCGATAATACTGAAAAGAAGCGCAATAAAACCCATCATAAAAGTCTTCAGTTAGACTCTATTATTCATGTTTCAATTTTCCTCCAGAAGGTGGATCTCTAAGTGGATTATGAGCGAATTTCGTGATACCCAAGAATCATGCTCTTCGACGTTTGTGTTTTTGTGAGTAAAGAACAGTTTCAAACGTTTTCCCTTTTTGTAGAGGAAGATGATATTTTTGTATAAAGGGGTAGATGATTTTGATAAGAAAAATTAATTTAATATCGAATTTATATATTTAGAATATAATTCATCTGTTGAAAAGAATATTTAATAATTTTTGAAAGTTTAAGTTCATTCATAAATTTTCTTTCAGATAAAAATCGTAGTTTTTATTTATATTTACTTCACTATACGCATTTATCCTAAGAATAAGAGGTTAAGTATTTATGTTCTTATGTAAAGAGACTGTAATTAAAATTATATAGTTTATGTGATATGTAGAATTCATTCTACAACATAAAGCTAAGCTTTTTTCAAATATTTTTAATTTCTTAGTTTTTTTTAATGTGTAAGATATTTTTTGTGTTGTAAATTGGCCCATAAATCATAGATTCAACTTGTATTGCTTTTAGAAATACAGAAAACGTCTTCAAAAGTTCTTTTTCCTTTATATAAATTAATTTAAATAATTTTTTCGATAAGGAGTTACAAATTTCTAGTAACTCATTTGAATGAAGATATTCGTTTCTCAGCTATCTCAAATGAGACAAACCAATACAAATGAATCTCATTCGCTTAGACATCAAAAAAGGCATTCTCAATTATCAAAGAATTTCGTTTACCTACAGGTGTGCACAAGTGATAGACCCGATTTAAAGAAATCATATTTTCGTAACTACTGTAGGTATTATAAGCAGTTATACATGAATGGAAAGAGAAATAAATATACAAAGCCTTTTTTTCCTCTAATGATCAAAAGCACATTCGAGATTATCGTGATTGAAATCTAAACATGGCAACAATGACAGAGAAGAGGTTTTGCGTATTAGAGTATGCGGTTTTTTTTTTTAGTTATTTCAGTGCAACGTGTATTTAGAAATCGCAAGGGAAAAAAGGAACATACAAACAAGATTATTCTGCGATGGTATCATCATTTCAAGAAAACAGTTTGGTTATGTAAAAAGATAAGCAGAAGCAAGGATCTCGGAAGATGCACTGGAGAGGGTGAGGCACACAGTTTTGTTCGAAGTTAACGGAAGTCTACAAGAGTCACAGCTTGTAGACTTGGGATGGCACAGAAAATGGCATAGAAAATTTTAGGAAAAAATTTAATTTCAAGCTCTATCATTTACAATTGATACAACAAATAATGAAGGACGACAAGTAAGCATTTGTGCAGCATTACGAACCATTAATAGAGTGACGCTACAAAATGTATAGAATGAACTGGATTATACAGATCGGACGTATGCCTTGTAATAAAATGGGTCACGCATTGAACATCTGAAACAAACAAAAAATTGGTATAGTTTTCTTTACATTCATGTATCACTTATTGCAATATGTGCAGTAGTTTCGATAACATGATTTTTTTATATTGGGTTTATCATTTGAATTCACGCTGTATTTTGAGAATTTTAAAAAAATTAGTTTTTTCCCCATAATATATGGTGAAAAATATCAGATTTAATTAGATTTCTATTTTTCACCTTCATTTTTACGGAAGCGCGTGAAAACTGAAAAAAAAAACATAGAGACATATTTAAATAAAATACAAATATTGATTTTGTAGATTAAAACCAATTTTAAAGAAAATATATGTCATTTATCTAAGAAAAGATTCTTCTGATTTTTTTTTAAATATGATTATATGTAAACTCTTATGCTTCAGTATTTTTCTTCATCTTTAAACTTACTTTGAAATGTCAATTGCTTAAGGTATCCGACTGCGTTCGGAACCGTGATTTTACAAAAGCGCATAAACGGATAATTTTTATGATAATTAGTGTCACTTAGATTAGAATACATGTATAAAATTTTTTTAAAGACATTTTGACAAAACAAATTATTTAAATACAATATTTTGCCTAAAAGTTAACTTAGAATAACCTTTTTTCAAAATGTTCTCCTTTGTGAAAAATGCTTCTATTATAATAATATTTTGCCTGTATATAGCTCAGATCTCTCTACAGAGGCTCAACTAGAATTTTTGAAATATATAACTTAGAAGTGGGTTTATCCATGTTTTACGACAACAGAGGGAAGCAATTTTAAGAAAAAAACGCCAATAATTATTTCAATTGGTGGTAACTCTGAACATAATACGAATTTTTCAAAAACTCTAGTTTAGCCTCTGTAGAGAGGTCTGAGCTATATACAGGCAAGATACTATTATAATAGAAGCAGTTTTCACAAAAGGAGAACATTTTGAAAAAAGATTATTCTAAGTTAATTTTTTGCCAAAATACTGTATTTAAATAATTTTTTGTCAAAATGTCCTTAAAACAATTTTATGCATGTATTCTAATCTGAGTGACACTGAATATGATGAAATTTATCCATTTATGCGCTTTTTTAAAAATCATGGTTCCAACGTAGTCGGATACGTTAAGCAAAATTAATTTAAAAGAAACATTGTAAGATTTCATGTCATACTGCGTAAGAAAGTTTCTCACTAAGCATTAAAAACAATATGTTCTGAAATACCCCAATATTCATATTTATTTATTCCCAAATCAATGTATATTACAAAAGAAAGTGTACAAAGGGCGTGTCGATAAAACTCAGAAGCAAGTCCCGTTACGTTCAAGAGTGTGGTAGCACTCTATCTGCCAACCATAAAGAAGGTTCCCGAATTTAACTGAATTGACCCCCAAGGGGCATTGCGATGGTTTAAGTGGCGTTACAGATAAAAGTTTATGTTTCTTAACTATTAGACTTACAGACTTAAAATTTAGCAGGCGTGCTCCTTTTATGAAATAGACATACACTACAAAGGGGTGTTTGCAAAAATTGATCCCCAAGTGATGTTGCGGGGGCTTACGTGTCTTTACAGATAAGTTTTCTCTTTTTTTGTTAACTATTAAGGCTGTTTTCGGTAAAAGTACAAGAGCTTGAACTAAACGCAAAGCACATTTTCAGATAGAAAAATGCCTCAATTTCCATGGAAATTTGTAGAATTGTAGCTCGTATCTCTGTTAACAATATAGTGTTTTTAAAAATTTTAAAAAATTCCATGAATAATTTTTTTTCATTTTAATACGGGAAAGCATAGTACATTTAACATTACGGTATAGGAGAAAACACGCGAAACACATTTTATACTAGAAAAAATGAATCAACACCGTAAAAAAAGGGAAGTATGATAAAAAATGCTGCTTTCTAAAGGATTGTGAAGCCAGAATATCGTATTAATTTTTCATTTCTTTTATATCTGAAAAAATGTTTCAAACTCGGGTCCTAATCTATAACATTAACCGAAAACAGCCTTAAACCTACAAACTTGAAATTGAGTAATAGCATTCTTTTCATGGAGTAGAGATATGCTACAAAAGGGGGTTGGCAAAAATTGACCCCAAGGGGCATTGCGATGACATAAGGGGAAATTACAAATAAATATTTTCATTTTTGAATTATTAGCCTGCAATTCTCAACCATTGTGCTGCAATAACCACTGTGTCACTAAATTTTTTTAAAATTATTAATTTTACTCTGAGAAAAATAATAAAATTTGGAACCGAACCATGCGGCCTTTTTATCGAAAACAAACTATATATATTCGTATATAATATATCCTTTCGTCGATAAATGGGTATAAAAAATTGATTGGGTTCGTAATCCATTTGTGATAATGAATATATCTGTCTATGAATTTAATTTGAATGAAGATGTAAAACTAATTTCGCTCTATAATAATCGAGAGTAAATTTCAAAATATCCAGAAGAGTCAATTAATTAATTTTGGATTAAGATTAAAGGCTATTATCTCATGATAGTAAAAACAAGTAATTAAGTAATTTTAAGTCAATTCCTACTTAGATCAACAAAGAAAATTTTTATTTTAGCTACTTTTTATTAAATAGTTACAATTAATATAAATATCTATATACATAGGACAAAATCACAACATTAAGTGGTCATTAATTTTTATTAATTATCATTAAAGTATCGTATTGTCATCCAAAACAATCGTGTATATAAAACTTCAGTTCAACTGAATAATTTAAAACGTGAGGGAAAAAAAACCTTTTCAAGTTTTGACACAAGTCGCCAACGTGGCTGTATTTGTAATTCTTTAAATAATTAGTTTTAATCAATTAATTTTTATTAATTATAGTTAAATTATTGTATTGTCATCCAAAATAATCATGTATATTAAATTTCAGCTCAGTTGAGCACTTCAAAATGTATTTTATTAACGATTGAAAATTCCACCCAGATAAATAAATAAATATGTAGAGAGTGTGAGTTAATAGTAGGAATTAAAAAAAAAGGCTTTAAAAATATTATTACAATTTTGTACATATTATTTGAGTGAATTCGAATTTACGCATCAACAAATATAAAATTTAAAGAAAAAAAGATCGAAACTGTATTTAGACGATGAAATGAGAGTGGCATTATCATTTTTACGACCAATTATAAACAGAATCATTAAAAATCATCAAGTACAAATTTCCTAAAATGTATTCTTTTAATTAATGCGTAATTAATTACTCGATAAACATTTTTTTTCCTTTGTCCTATATATTATTTTATTTAACATTGAAAATTATTTTCATAAACTCTATTTTACATAGTATATTACAGATAAGTAAAATTCTTTTATATATTTTATTGCTTGTGTGCCGCCAAATGTCAAAGCTATTGAAGGTGTACCACACAACAACAACAAAGAAACACCGTTGGGAATCACTGTATTATATCTACGGACTTGAAATTTTGTAGGCATGTTCCTTTCAAGGATTAGAGATTCGCTACAAAAGGGAATTAGCGAAAATTAACTCCCAAAAAGCATTGCAAGCGCTTAAAGGGCGTTGATGATAAATAACAAATGCACACATCAAATAAATATTTTGTATTTTTCTATATATTATTTTGTACCGTGTGTGTTTTGCTTTTCTTACAATTCAGCTATTATATAAAGAATAATGTTTTTTTATTTTGTAAAAATTAACATGTCTTAACTGTAAAAATTAACATGACGAATACTTCAGCTATTGAATAACAGAATAAAAAGGTACAATTAGCTTTTAAGGTATCCGACTACGTTCGGAACCGTGATTTTGCAAAAGCGTGTAAATGGACAATATTTATGATATTTAGTGTCACTTATATTAGATAATGTATATAAAATTGTTTTAAGAATAGTATCACATTAAAAAATAATTTAAGTACAATATTTTGACAAAAAATGAACATAGAATGACCCCTTTTCAAAATATTCTCTTTTTGTGAAAAATACTTCTATTATAATAATGTTTTGCCTGTATAAAGCTCAGACCTCTCTACAGAGGCTCAACTAGAATTTTTGAAATATATAACTTAGAAGTGGGTTTATCCATAATTTACGACACAACAGAGGGGAGACATTTTAAGAAAAAAACGCCAATAATTGTTTCAATTGGTTGTAACTCTGAAAATAATGTGAATTTTTCAAAAACTCTAGTTGAGCCGCTATAGAGAGATCTGAGCTATATACAAGCAAAATATTATTATAGTAGAAGCATTTTTCACAAAAGGACAGCATTTTGAAAAAAAAATGTTATTCAAAGTTAATTTCTTGCCAAAATATTGTATTTAAATAACTTTATTTTGTCAACATATCCTTAAAACAATTTTATACACGTATTCTAATTTTAAGTGACACTAAATATCATGAAAATTATCTATTTGTGCGCTTTTTTAAAATCATGGTACCGAACGTAGTCGGATACCTTAAGGAACAAAAATAAATCTAAACTTTTATAGAATAAGGGATTTGAACTAATTCATACAGCACCCACTCGCCGTTTCTATACCAAAGATCTCCACCTGTTACTTCCTTTTATTGATTTTCTTGCTTTTATTTGTATCGCAAGAAAGTGAGCTAATATTAGTTGAAATGTTTCTCTTAATCTTCGGATATTACACCATAAAAAGGAATCATAAAAAAACTCTGAGTGAATCCATGAGATTATTGGTAAGGATATTGCTTGATTTCATAAAGAAAGTGTGACTTGGATGAATCCTAATATAGAGTTGTAGTGAATCTGCTAGCATCTCATATACGCGCGCGCGCGCGCGTATATCATTGAATTCCCAATAGAATTTTGGGAAAAAAGAAAATATCTCATATTATTTAATATTTCGCTTGAACTTGTATTTACTGGTCAATTCCGTTTATTATTCTCTTCTTCCCTTATTTTTATTCCTATTGTTTCGGCTGATAGGTCATATTGTGGGAGTGGAAGATACCGAAAGGCCATACATTTTTAAAATATTTGTATTCATTAGTGAACGTTGCATCTCAAACGTTTAAATTATACCATAAAAATCAACAAATATAACTTAAGTAAAATAGTGGTAGTTTTATTCAATTTATTTACAGTGCGAATTGCATATCTTTAGATACAAGAACATTTAAATTTAGAATCAGCTTAATGAGACCAATCACATCCGGGTCACCACTGAAGAACCTTGGCAGGGAGTTTATTTGAACGACTGACTTACCGCTCCGCAGCTAATTCCTGCATGCCTTGGACCAGTGCCCCCCTCCCCACTATCTTTTTATCTCTGCGGATCGGCTAACGTCTAAAAATTTTTTCGTGGCCAGTTGGAAGAGGAAGGGGGTTGGGGCGTTTATTGTTTTTATTTTGGATTGCTTTGATTTAATAATTTTAATTTAGTTGTATTTACGTATGCTGTACACCATAAAACAAACATAAAGTGATTTAAAAGGAAATATAAAGTGATTTCCACGGAAAGTCGCATTAACTCGAGAGAAATATATACATCACAGTAAATAAAATGGAAACACTTTAATAATCTTTAGGCGGCTGGGTACCATTTAAGCCACGAACCAGTCCGTGACTAAGGAGCTAGGGGCTCCTGCCTTAGACGACTAGGACAAAAATGAATCTGTATTTGGGGTGGTCGTCAAGGGCTTTTGTTCCTCTTTTTTTGTTGTTTGTGTCTTGCAGAAGAAAGCCTCGCTACAAATCGTATATCACACTTATCTACAATTTTTTGAAATCAAGAATGAGTTTGTGATTGCTTAAATTCACGCCACAAATTTCAAGTTTAAGCCAGCGATCCTGCATCTATTTCTACTCTTGTTGATCTCCATACAACAAAATCTTTGTTTACAAGTACATACTGACTCAAATATTTTGAGGGCACTTTCTCTATTTTTGGTTTTCTGACTGTATTAGTGGACCGCTAAAAAAAACTTTGTGCGCATGTATTACGCGTGTCGCTATTTACCCATGCCTGATCTAAAGGTTAATTGGAAATGCGTTGAGAACAAGCTACAAGTTTTATATTATCAATACAAATAAGAAGAGAAATTAGCCAGAAAGAAGCAGTTGGATTAAAAAAGGTGATATATTATTTATTACGGAAAAATAATCCTTTTATTTAATTACGGAATATATCTCCTATATAAAAGCAGTTTTTCATACTGCTGCAATAAATTTATTACGTCTTATCACAACAAAGCCGACTTTCAAGATAATTCAAGAAATTGGCTACCCCGATTTCGCATGTGTCATACACGCTGAATTGGAAAACATGTCCTTCGTTTCAAAAAATATCTCTAATACAGTTGCAATAATACATTATTGCAAGATCTCGCAGAAAAATATCGAAAAGCGTTGTCTCATACGAATATTTATTAACTATCAACGAAACTAAATATAACTTTCAGGAAGCTAAAAAGGGGGTTTTTAAAAAGAGGACAATGAAGTACTGGACGATGCATCTTTATTGATGAATTTAACTGAAGAGGAGCAACAAAAATGAATATCACGAAAATTGAAAAAATAAACAGAACTACTGTAACAGGTTTTATTCGGGCCCAGTAATCCGTTTTGGGAAAATATTTTGTAATTTAATTTTGTTCAAGCCCCGTGAAGGGGGGGCCCCCTTTTGGGGGGTAAAACCACGAGGGGGGGGGCCCTTTAAAAAATTGAAAACTAAAGATTATTCAAAAATTATTATTTTACTGAAAGTAAGCAAACAAAATACTTTTCGTCATAATAAAATATAACATACAAAATTTACCGATATAATAATTGTAAAAGCATCAGTACTGTTCAATATGTTTTTTTATTAATTTAACAATATACTAAATTAAAACTTTTAACCAAGTGACCCCTTGGCTTTTATTAACACTTATCTTAATTTGTACGGTTTATAATTAATTCCCTTTAAAAAGGATTAAAAAACCGGTTTTCTCCCCACAAGCCACCGTTTTAAACGTAGACACGATATTTTGATGTTTTTGGGAGGAGGAAAAGGAATAAGTAAACAAATCCTATGAAATAAGTAAACTTTTTCAAACACGTCAAGGTCCTTTTTTTGATTCCAAAGCCTTCGAATAATTTTATGGATGCAGTGCACAGAAAAGATCACTTCAGAAAAAAAATGTATACGTCCAGAAAATTAAAGTTTTGGGGGCTTTTTTTGTTTTAAAAATTTGAGATTTTTAAAAAAATATATTGAAATTACTTTTTTTGGAGGGGACATGATGAAAATGATGATTGAATATTGGGTCACGAGTATTGAAAGTTTGAGAAGCACTGTGTGTTTTAGTTACAAAATCTTTTCGTAGAGATGACTTGGTTTTATGTAAAGGCGAGTTTCTATTTAAGTGCTAGTCGTGGAGTAGGTGGGATGATGGTTAAAAAATTGAGAATGGGAAGAATGCATGGTATTATCGATCGGTGGTCGTACTTAGTATTGTTAGTTCAAAAAGGAAGTACTAAGCAAGTGTTGGAATGGGCCCTTGAGAAAATGTGCCTGTTTTTTTTTTAATTAGAATAATAAATTTGATTGATCCTCGGGATAGTGTTGAAGTAAAAGCGCTCAAGAGATTAAATAAGTGCTCTTATTTCTATTATAATTAGATTAATAAGTTTGATTGATCCTCGGGTTTAGTTATTAAAGGGCATTCTCAGTTAAGTTTATGAAGTCTAATAAGTGAAAAAGACAATAAAACTGTTTAATTTGAGAAAGGTATATTATATTATTGCTTCGTTTGATTCTATTTATTCTATGAAATTAATGAAATTATCTGTAAAAACCCAGTACTGTCCATTAAACAACATCAAGTAAATGAAACTTATTCAACACCTAGACTTTTTCTCTAGTGTTAAGTGCAAAAAATCACTCAGCAAAGGAACGAAAACATTAGTCTCAATCACTCTTAATGTTCACCAATCACCAAGCAGAGACAAATCTATTATTCCCGAAGTAGGTAACACGCTTCCTCTTTCTCATTTGTCCTTCCTGCCAATAACACTTGCTCACGAACAGAAACAAATTATTCGGAACTTGGGATTATTTCACAACAAATGATGGTTTTTGCAACGCCTGCATTGTTATGGGGGACTCTCAGCCATTTATGTTTTTGTTGTTTAAAGACGAAAAAGATGACTTCGCACAAGTTTTTGAAAAAAGTGTTTGTCGTCATTTATCATGTTGGGGAATATGTTAACGTCAAAAGGTTGAAAATGATGTGTTGTTAGTCACATTATTTTATTGCATCAATCATTTTGAACCAGGATTTCTGTAGTCTTCATAGCCCTATTATTTGGCGACATAGATAATGATAAAAGTTAATTCTTTTAAATTTGTTTGCTTTTTTAAATAATGGGGTAGTGAAAATTGGCAAAAAAACTTATAGTGTTAAACCACAAAGAGATAATTATTGTATTGTTCAAATCAATTATTTATGTTTATTTACTAAACAGTTGTATCCAGTTTTTCAGCTAGCTTTCATTATAGATAATGATAATGATCGGTACATTCACAGAGCCTTAAAACCTTTACAAGATTTGCAAAAATGATTAGATAAATATCAAGTACAGTTGGACCTCTATTTAGCGAAGTAACTAAATCTCGAAAGATTCCGCTATGTGGAAAATTCGTTAAACAGAAATTAATTTTTAGTGGACTTTATAAACAACATAAAACGAATTTCAAATTCATAGACACTAAATATTAATAAAAAAGATAATGATTCGCCCTTTTTCTGTAAATTGATATCTACTGATTTTATATATCTTGCCTATCAAGAAGAAATTTTCAATAAAAACAAAACAAACAAACAAACACACACAAAAAAAAAAACATTTTCCAGGAATACACAGTATTTTCAACTTTAACCCTTAACTTCGCACTGTTACATTTCTGCAACATATGATTTATTTTAATTTAACAGACTCAATATTTTTTAATTACCTACAAATCATTTATCTGAGATAAAAAAAAAGATTACTGCAACGAAATACATGCTAATTTTGTCACTAGATGGAAGTACATTTTTTCCAGAAATCACAACAATTATAAAATATCTGATGCCTCAGGAACTGTGTTTTTGTTATAAAAAGAATCCATTATATTTTGTGCTTATTCTTGTTAATCGATGAAATAAATTACCAGGTAAGAAACTTAAACATTTTATGATGAATAATAAAATCCTCATATAAAAAAAAAGTTTTGTAATTTACAGCATACTGCGCAACAAACTTCACTTCTTGCATTTCTTGCAAAAACTTGCACCTCTGCAACAAGCAAAAAAAATGACTGAAATTCAATTTAAAACTGTTTAATTTTTTTTTTTCATATTTTTCCCTTTTATTATTACTTGAGAACTAGCTAATATAATTTTTTCATAGACATTTAAAAAAATTGCGAAGTTAAGGGTTAAAAAAATGTATATTATAATTAATGAATTATGATGATATTTTACGCGTGCAAGTAATTTTAAGCATTATTTAGCATTATTTAATAAGCAGCAAATTTAAGTATAAATTACAACTTGCGTCCTTAAATTTAATTTCTGCTAAAATCAGTTAATTTTGTTTTGGTTCTTTGTTTGAAAAATTAAGCCAAATTCGCACTCGATAAGAATTAGAATATTTGTGATAAGTGTATGTGAATTAATTAATTCTAACGAAATGAGTTTTAAGTACTCAATTGTTTCAATTTGACATAAAGTTAATTAAATAAATCAAAATTATACATGCACACGCACGCGCATGTATAAAAAATGATTTCTTCTTGATTTAATAAAATCAACTTAATTTTAATTTTTCCTTTTGACTTTGATGTGTAAGGATTATAATTAAATGCCAAAGATGGCATGGAAATAAATATTTAATAAATTTCTAAGAATCAGAATCATGAATTCAATGACACTGATAATTAATACTTTTTTTTTTCGAAAAGTTTAGTCATATTGTTTTGTTTTTGACTGTTTAGTTATTTATGAATATTTCATGTCAATTTTGACTATTCCATGCAATTTCTGTACCGTAGATCCTCGAGGAAAACGATTTAAACTACACACATAATTCTAATGCATTATATATAATGGTTAAAAATTTAAATGAACATTATATTTATAAATATTGGACGGCTTAACCCTTTTGACCGTACGAACGCGCTGAGTGCGTTCATCCAGTGGCGCACACAAGGGGGGTCTCAAGGGTCTGGACCCCCCCTAAAGCCCTTGATTTTTTTCCGATTGATTATAATTCTTAGTATATGGTACGTAAAATGTAATTAAGTATTTGTTATTAACGATTAATTTTATTAATTAATGCTAATTATTTATTCAATAGTTAGTTTTTTACTATTTTTTGTTCCCGAAAATCGACAAAATCAAAAGAAGCATGATACAAGAAAGGTGGACTTTCAACCCTGTACACCCCCCTTGAAAAATTCCTGAGTGCACTACTGCGTTCATCTCAATCTGTCCCTGAACATTAGAATGCTCTACACGCGTCCATCTGGATATTGCACTTTTTCAAGCGTTACAAACGCGTGTATCGCGTTCTAAAGTAATTGTTTCTCTTATTAATAGAGTGTATCAATAGACTGTATGAGATTCATGTACAAAATCAAGCCATTTCTAAATATTGAAAAGATATCTGTATCATTGTGAACTTTCTTTTTAATTATTCGGATATTTATTGATTATATTTTTGCACTGAAATTTAATCGAATTGAAAGGCTTTTACAGCGCTGTAATGTTTCGTAAGCATGAACAATAACAAACATATGAGTTCACATGTGTATTAAAAAAAACTTCTACAAACTGATAAGCTAATCAAACATTTATGCTTCTTCCACTTACAACTTTGCAGACACACACACACACACATATATATCTTAGGATTTCTTCCATTAGTTCACCTTAAGTTATGCATACATTCAAAGAATTTGCGCTTCTCCACAGCAAAAAACATTTCTTTTACAGCCATCATAAAAACATAACCTAAACAAGCTTTACAAGAACATCTTGTCACCTAATTCCGAAAACAATTGTTTATTTAACAAGGAGAGTGCAAAGTATTTAAGTCATGGGTTTAGTTCAAATTTTGTAGGATGGTAGATTTAGTTTCCCCCAAGTCGGCTGGGTTGCGTGGTTGGTTTGTCGTTGAACTTCGGTATCTAAGGTTACGGGTTCGACCCCGGCTCAAGTCGATGGATTTTCATGATGCAGAAAATCAACAGTGGAACTGCCATATGATTATACGACATGTAAAAGATTCCTAGAGGGGTGATCTAGGCAAAATTAAATCCTAGTACAGGTGCCTCCCTTTAGGGAGGAAACTGGGCTTCAAAATTACCTGCAGCGACTAATATCCGCCAATATGGTGCCGCATTAAAAAGAGATACCAGCTTTCGGTGAATGTACTATGTAGATTGATTAACTCTGTTAGTAACTGTTCATAATCTGCCATTACAAATTAAAAGAAAACATTTAGTCTCCCTGTTGATTGAAATATATAGTTACATGGGCCAGTACTCAATAATTTTTTAGATAGTTGCTATTGAAGATGCAATTCATTTGAAATACAAAGCAGCAGATGCCTATGCAACCTATGCAACATCGAAATTATGTTTTATTCGATGCTCGAGATGCTTTTCAAAATTATGTTTTATTCGCTTTTATGATACCATTGTACGGACAATGAGGGGTAAGAATATATTCATATTTTCATATTAATTCTGTTAATCTGATAAATGTTTAATTTGTTTCTTTTCACAATTTATTGTTTTCAGACTTGATTAACTAGCAATTAAAGGATTTTTCTCCTGTTCTTCTTGCGAAATGTTTTTATTGTTTTGTAATAAATATTATTATGTATTTATACGAATAATAATGACAAATAAAAATATTATAAGATTTCTAGTCTCATTGAAGACATTCCATTTCCAATTTATTTAAACTTATAACGTGTACTCAAAAATAACACCGGCGGCTAGCTCAAATAGTTTTAATTGGTTGTACTTTCTAATCGAACACACAGTTACAAATACATAAGAAAACCAGTTATACAAATACTAAGGGGTTTGCGAGGGCGGACATTGGCATATCCTTTCTCCACCGAGGTGGCAGGCTGACTCTGGCACGTCTTTCCTTCACCGAGGTAGCAGTCAGACTGGTTACTTGTCCATACGGCCAGGGGAGAGCGCTCTATTACCATTCGTTACAAACTCCATTATGTATCTTTATATGTAAAAATAGACATAAAATTAAAAAGAAGGTTTTTCACCCTCCACGGACTCGAACCCGGTTCCTAACGACGAGGAACGCCGATCTGTTGCGGCTACGCTAAATCCATTAAGTATAATCACTGAGATGTAAAACTGAAAATAATGAGTGAATTGCATCTTCAATTGAAAATATCTTTAAAAAATATTGAGTAGTCCTTATAACCATATATCTTCATCAACAGAGAAACTAAATTTACCATCCTCCAAAATTAGAACTAAGTCCGTAACCTTAAGACCTTGCACTCCCCTTGTAAGTTTGGAGAATGAAAGAAAATGAGAAAAGGAAGGTTTCTATTTGTAAAAAAATCTTAGGATCGATGAATTTTTTTTAGTGTAAGAAGATTTATAAATAAACTCCAAAAGTCTTTAATTACTGACTGAAAAATAAACGTATAATTTACTAAAGCCAATGTTAGGGACAAGTTAGAAATTAATAATGTTAACTCTTCTCTTGGAATCATTAATTCTGGTGCATTAATATATGACACAAAATAAGTTTCAAGAGAGGGTTTCAATGTAAAAAAAAGTATTTTTCTATATTTTAACATCACGGAAAAATATTTAAGATTGTAAATTAAAAGATATAATATTTTTGAATTTTATAAAACTATTTGGTTTATTTGGTATCGCATTGAGTGTCACAAAATTGTTTTGTGAATGCATTTTGAACTGATTACAAACTGAGTTAAATATTCGTACATTTAACCTCTTGTCTACGTGTCCCAAATTTAGATCTGACAACACAAATCATCAGATTTGGAGCATCCAAAACTGACTACAAACAACTGAACTGTGTGGATACCTTACTCTAACTTAATTAATATTTAATTACGTTAGCACTTATTTTACTGAACGTTTATTATTTTAATGTTTGTATTTGCATTTATACAGTTTTAGCTTACACGGGATAATGATGCTATTTTTTTTTTTTATATTTATTTTACATTATTTATTCAAGAGCTTACTTGATATTGAAATAAAAATATTGGAGAACCTATACGCAAAATACTTAATAATACATATCAAATTTCGCAGAAATCTTTTATAGAATTTCTTTCCAAATCAATCAGATTATGCTTACGAATTTCTGTCAAAAATAATTTTAGAAAACAGTAAAATATTCACACAAAAACAAAACAAATCGATTATTAATTAGAAGTTTTAATCGTTGTATTATAGAAGTTTCGAGGCTGAAGCATATTAAAATATTTGGTAACCTCTGTTTTGGGGAAAAAATTCTTAATCCTTTATTAATCAAAAAGTCATTTCGATAATTACGAATGCATTAAGATATTTTTACCACTATTTAAGATATTTATACTCTTACCACCATACCAAATACAAATACTAATGTAACAAGTAATATAAATTTTTCAAATCCATTCCTACTTAGGTCAACTAAAAAAATTTTAATTTAGTTACTTCTTATTAAATAATTACAATTAATAAAAATATGTATATACGTATGACAGAATCACAATATTAAATGGCAAAATAGAAAGCGATTTTCCTCACAACTTTCCATTTTCCTTTCTATGCAGGGCGTTGGAATATTAGTTTTGTTTGTTACTATTTATTTATTAATTAAATTTAATTATTCCTGTTAAATATTATAGTAAAATGAAATCACGTTCTCAGAAATTAGGATATACCAGGTGGGATTCAAGCCCATGACCTTTCGATTAGAAGTCCATCGCACTATCCATTGCGCTACAGGGATACAACGAGTGCTTTCTCCTTTTTATAAATGGTTTTGGAATATTATTTATGTTTATTACTTTTTTTCATTAATTACATTTAATTAATTAGTTAATATTTGAGAAATTGTTTTAACATCAAGTGCCATCCAATACAAGTTTTAAAAAATGTATTTGAACTTGAATGGATGAATAGAAGGCATTTTATTAACGATTGAAAATTTGAGCAAGATGTATACATATATAGGGAGATTGTGAACTAATAGTAGGAATTGAAAAATAAAAAGACGAGCAAAAAACCCAAAAAAAAATATAGAAAATTTTTTAAATTTGAAATCTTTCTAGTCCTCTGGAGATTTAATAAAACCAAAAAAAAAACAAAAACTTCACGTCCAAGCCCAAAAAGGAAAAAAACAAAACACAAGAGCTTTTAATACTTCCATAACATAAAAAGACGATAAAAAAAAATTCTGTTGCTTGGTATGAACAGAAGTGAAATAAGAAGAATTCCATTCCTTCATCAACAAAGCTTCAACGATATGCCTTACGGTATTTACCGATCCCACCCGAAAAGTAGGTCATAATAATAACAAAAAAACGGGAAAAGAAATCCAAGAAAACCATCAAAAAAAGTCTTTGGTAAAATTTTACGACAGTCTATTATTCATGTTTTTTTCGAGAGATCCCCAACGGAGATCTTGAAGAGTTTTGAGAAATACTCGTGGACCCAAAAATCATAATCTTCGACGTGTTTTTCCCCCCAACAGCGGGGAAATTTCCCGAGTATTTTTCCTTTTCGGCGGAAAGAAATGGGTTAGTAGGTTTCGATTCTGAAAGTGAAGGGGAAAACGAAATGGATTATTGAATTTTGAAATGTTAACAAAGATTTATTTGTTATTTTTCATGGTTTGTTCAAGAATTTTAGATTGATCGGAAGCTTTTGACTTTTTTATTGTTGTTATGCGTGTTCCTTGTACCCGTTAAATAGCGATTCCGAAGTTTTAGTCGGTTTTCAAACTTTCATTTTTTAAAAAATATGCACTCATACTTTTCATTGTGCCCCCCTCCATGCGATGCAATGTATTAAATTCAATACTATACTATATTTTTCCAAAAAACACAATACGATTTTTTAACCACTTAAGTGCCACCGGCGTATATAAACGTCTCCCCAGACAAACCCTTTAATTCCCCCGGGCGTATATAAAAAGATTTCCAAGTACGATCTTCTCTAAGCACTACTATTCAAAAAATTAGTTCGAAGGCTTTGGTAGGCTATAAAAGGACCTTAAAAGTGTTTGTGAAGGATTTACTTACTTCAGAGAGGGTTTTACTTATTTATTCCTTTTCATCCCCCCCTTAATACATCACATATGCGCACCTACGTGGAAAACGGTGGAGTTTGGGAGTGAATTGCTTAACTTTTAATCGGCAGTTAAGGGATTAATTATAAACAGAACTTTTTTTATTATAAAGAGAAGTGTTAGTTTTCTTTATAAAATTTTATATATGACAAGCCCACACATTGAGTCACTAGAAATTATTAAATTTGTTCTTTCCTTAAATTATTAAATGAATTAAAAATACTTTTCGTACTGATAAATTTTTAAGTGTATTATATCGTGCGAATGTGTATTTTTCTTTTTTTTATGACAGAATGTATTTTTGTTTGTTCACTTTCAGTAAATTAATAATTGTTTTATAATAATTTTTTTTTCGACTTTTCAAATTTCGGGCCCCTTCGTGGAGTTTACCACCCCCCCGAAGGCGTGCCCCCAATTTGAAAACGCTGATTTATGTTTGGATCTTTTAAATCCGGCTTTTAAAGGCGTACAATTTATTTATTTTTTCCCGTAATGTACATTTTAAAATACTTTTAGGATTGATTTATTTATAAAAAAAAATTTAATTTAGTTCATTACCTAAAATTTAATTTTAATTTTAAAAACCCTTTTTAAGTGCGAAACATGTCTTACGCCCTTGGGAGCGATTCAAACGTAGGTCATCTTAGATTTTTTTTTTATATTACACTAATGATCCCCCACGCTTCGTGGGTATTTCATTATGTTACATGAATTATGTACGGTTTATATGTATTATTGATATTAGCTATAAAAAATTTGTTGGTATTGAAAAAATTTTTTAAATTCCCCGATTTAAAAGGGAAAAGAATTTCAAATAATAATTTTTAAAAATTAAATAGAATTTCGTTTAATCTCTCGAAACCCCCCTGTCAAGTGCATTTCCCCAACCCTTTTTTTAGTGAATGTCTACTAAAAGGAAAAAAATGCCCCAAGTTTCAAGTACAGGAAATAGAGCGTGGGCTCAGTACCTTCATATGACCTTGGCTACCAACATAAGGGTATTTTTTTTTTAAAAAAAATTTTTTCTTGTAGCATTTTTTTGAACGATGTTGTCTCAGAGACGAATGGGGCTATAGTTTGGAATTAGAATCTGCATAGTTTTTTCTGCGTTGTCGGACGATTTTATGGCGAAAGCTTTTGAAAAACCCGAGGCTATCCGAGAATTATTAAAAAATTTAAGTGATGATGAAAACTTTTTTTCTGGGATTAATTGGAAAAAAGAAGATTTTATTGAAGTCCGAAATCATGAATATGCAGATAGATTTTTAAAAATCGTTTAGTAAAATGCACATGTTAATATATAGACATAAAATGGCTCGCAAATCTGAAAAAACATTATCTGGACGAAAGTTTTCGATAAAGCAAGTGAAGATCTACTGGCGCCATGGTTGAAGAAACGACTAAGGTATCCACTTTGCCCCTATCAACAAGGACAATTATATGTGGGCTTTTTAAATTGACAGAACTTTTTAATCACCTGAACAACTGGAAACAAAAAGTAAAATTTGTGCTTTTCCCATGTGTTGCGTAAAATGTCACATAAATTTTTTTATTGCATTCTAGGGGCAAATTTTGGGGACATCATGCTGATATGTGGTTTCTTGAAAATAAATAAATTTTACTTTCTAGCTTCATGAAGATTGGATGTCATGAAATCATCTGCAAGTAATATAATTTTATATTTTTAACTTTTGAATTACGTTATAAGCATGCTAAAACTCATGTCGTCTGAAGATGAATGTGTATCACTACCGTAAGTTTTTCAAAGAGTAGCATTCTAGGGTTAAAATTTGCAAATCCCTTTAATTTTCAAACAAGATTTTCACACGTGCTATAAGTTACCGTGGTACCCCGTAACATTAGGCAATCCATGAGATCGAACCTTTCTAACTGGCTTTTCCTATCCAGTCAAAGTGGCAATTTAAGCTGGAACAAACCCTCAATACAAGTGAGATCCAGTACTCAAAAGAATATAAATTGTCAGGAGGAGTTGGTATAGATGACTACAGAAGGTTATAGGTGCATGTGGATGATATTGACACATCGATTCATGCCTAATAAAATTTTCGTATCCACTTTTACAATTCAAGAATACGAAGGCTTTTGAATGATCAAATCCAAAGGGTAGTATCTCGTTCAGATAAGTAGAAAACTAATCCCCTTACCTTTTAGCTTGCTTTGTCTGCATATCCCGTGTAGTCTAGCGTTCGACTTAAATTACGAGGTCCGTCGCTAAAAGCCCTCGTATAGATAAAGAATGCGACGTTAATATTCACTCACTTACTAGCGTTTGACCTAATAATTATTGCAATTTCTTGTAGGTTAAATATTGCAACTTTGATTCAATGGCATTTCCTCCCATGCTGTGTTTGGATCTCTCCGGGAATCAAAATGAGTGAAATTTTCACCTCAACCAACATGAGTAGAAACTACCGCGAATAGTCGATTCATGATATTTTGTGGCCGGCGTTATTTCTGGATTCAAGTACTGGTGTTACTGAAGAACCACCATGTAATGGGGATATCCCGTTGGAGTGGTGTAGTAGTTTAGAGAGTGGATAACCAGCTTAGGTGTCATCCACGTCTCTTAATAGTGGTTCAACACGAAAATATGCGCCAACAATGACCTTGCAGCTATAAAGTGAAAAGTTATTAATCAATTAAATGGACTAAAAACTGCATGCAATCATTTTGCTAAACTTTTATGAAACCTTATTCTTTTTGAGAGGGCCTTAGACCATCAAACTTCCAAAAAGATTTAACAAATAAATATAAACTTTATGAAAATTTTTAATATGAAAGACATGGAAATGATTCCATTATTTCAAAAGCTTCAGCACAAAAATATTGTGGTTCTATTTTTAACAAAGAATAAAAGAACAACTGTACAGCCTTTTTTCCTCAGAGGGATTTTTTTAAACTTGTGCGCAGGATGATTTTTCATGCTTATGACTAGAAGTAATTTAATAAAATTTTCGGGATAATTAATATAAGTCATTCTCTTAAAATTGTACCGAAAGTATTATGTTTCAATACAAGTTAATTTTTGCAAATAAATAAATAAAGCATTTTTTACAAATTCTGTTAACGTTAAATTAAAAAATATGTTTAAAAGAGGAATGATCACGTTTTTCTTTTTTTACTTTATGTTAAATTATGGTTCTTGATGCATTTTTAAGGGTATCAAGTAACTTGTCTCCTTCCCTTTCCATTACTTACATATTTAAAACACGCAAAAATAGTCTTGCCCGAAAGTTAATTTAGCAGTTATATTTAGCTCGATAAGATGTTCCTCAAACAATAACTGTCAAACATGCTTTTTTAAGTTCTGTGTTAAATCAGAAAAAAAAATGTGTTAAAAATGTTTTTAAAATTATTTCCTAAGACTTTTACTTCAAGAATGAATATTTAATGAGGTAAAATAGATGAATATTAGGATCCTTTTGCTTTTTTCACACATTCAAAAATCATTACTCCCTTAATCCTTTAACGGGAACAAAGCTAAAATACACTTTTCTGTGATAAAGTACTTGGTAAATGTTATGTCCTCATTCCCTATAAACGTTATTTAGTCACAAAAAAAATATCTGATCAAGGTTTTTTTTTTCCTGGGTGGTGGCTAGACGTTATTGCCACTGCGCACTTAAGACATTTAACTTACTTTTCAGGACAGAAATAATGATTCATATTACAATAAACTTTTTATGGAAAATTGACATTTATGTAAGAACTAATTCAATAAAATTAAAAAAAAAGTTAATTAAATAATAATAAATAATTGTAAAATAGAAATTAAAGAATATTTAGAATACTTAAACTGCATTACCTTGGATTTATCCCCCATTTTTTTTTATTTAATTTTAGTATAAAAAAGGTTAGAAAAAAAAAGTAATATTTTTTAGAATTTAAATTTTTTTTTTCACAAATTTAATGAGCTAATTTACTGTAAACTTTATAAAATATGAAAAAACGTTTTCTCCCAGGAAAAAAAGCAATAAAAATTTAAACCCGGGGAAAATTTGTACCACATTTTGTAAAAAATTTTTTTTTTTTTCCCCCCAAATTCTCCATATTCAAAAGTTAAAAAGCGAAAATTTAAAGCATTTTTCTGTTCTATGTGGGCGGGATAACCTCTACACAATATAAAAGTTTTTCAAAAACTTAAAAAAAAACCCAATTGAAAATTTCTTTTTATTCGGGGGAAATAGCAAGGCATGTCGAAATTTTTTTCAAAGATCAGAAATTTTACAAGTAATAAAAATACAATTTGAGATTTACACCAAAAAAAAAATTTTTTTAACTACTCATCAAAAACAAAAATGAAAAAGGTATTTTTCTGCCATCTGTATTAATTTTTATGGTTTTATTAAATTAATAAAGGGGAGACTAAATATTACACCGGGAAAAAAATTTTTTAATATGGGGTAGACGATTAGCCACGCCCCCAAAAGGGTTAACACGGGAGTACACCCCTACTAACGTTAGGGGGCAGCAATGACAGAGTCACCCCAACCCTTTTTTTTTACAATTATTTTAATTGCAATGAAAAAAACGTAATTTGGAATAATTTAAAAAGAAAAGTATACTTACCTTCTTTTTTAACCCTTTTTTTCCACGGTAGTACCTTGTAAAATTTTAAAAATTTCATAGAATAACCATTTTTTCGAAAATTTTCTCTTTTAAAAATATTTTTTAAAAGGATATTCTTTTTAAACCCATCATCCCAAAATACATGGCAGGGGTTTTATATGAGTATTTTTTAAAAGGCGAAAGTTTTTTTAGCAAAATTGCGTTTTCAGGGATTCGAAGATCTCTTTTGTTCCAAAAAATAGTTAAGTCGGTAAACGTCTTTTTATTTGTGTATGAATGAAACCCTTTGAAAACGATTTGACTATTTTCTTTTTGAACAAATGTTAATTAATTTTGCAGCTGAATATCTTTTTGAATTAATTAGCTCTAACTAATTTAAAATTTCCCAAGTTGAGTATTATGTTTATGATTCCCCCCAATTTCATAGTATTGAAAAAAAAAATTGCATGAAAAAACTGCGTAAAAATAAGCGGTAGATAAAAGGGGTTTTAAAACTTTTCTATTTTTTTGGAAATTTAAGAAAAATTTTTTTAAACTTTACCTAAAGTTTCAAATGTGGTGACTTTTTTGGACGCAATCACACACACTTTTCGCTAACACTACAGGATTGATAAACTATCATATTTTGTTCAAGTAATTGGAATTTTATTGTTCTTTGATGATCGGTCAATAGCAAGTTGAGCTTTTTCTTGCTAGAGTCTTTTTGACAGGGCGCAGTGCGTCTTGTAATAAATACACTTGTGGCTTCATTTCTTTCTTGATGGAGGTTTTTAGTTTGCATTTGAAAATTTTCCTTTCAACTCAAACGTTTCATGTTCATCACTTTTTTCAAATTTACTTTCGCTATCACGATTAGTATCCGTTATTTCATCAGGTTTTTCCCGTGCTTGATCAGCTTTAACTTCATCCAATATAGATCACATAGATGCTAATTTCTTTCTTTATATTCTGTTTATTTCCATTGTTATATTTATTTTCCATTATTATCATAAAATGAGTTGTAAAACACAGCTATTAAAACCACTAAGTCGCACACAGGAGAAAAATATAGCATATTCATAGAAAGCATTTTGGAACAAAAGTGGTCACGCGAGAAACTCAGTCATCCCAAGTACCTTAAGATTGTAAATTACTTTTGCCATTCCCCAAAAAGAGGGAGATATGCGACAAATACATTTTAGCTTTCTTTGAGGACTTTCATACAGGAGGATACTAACAAGGTCATAGGTAGCAAATAAACAGTTTTCCCCAAATTAGAGATTTCGAGGGCCTGGGGTGACTCTGTGCCCCACGCGACCGCTCCATGCTTAAATAAAAAAGAATTTTTGTAGAACATTGGACGTTCAAGATTAAACTAAAAGTGATAAATTTGAAGTTGAGTTTAATGTAGTTTCCTTTAGTGTAATGATTATTTATTAATTTAACTTAGATTACCTCAAGGTATTTCTATACATGGTGTTCCAAAAATATAGCACAAACGCTATACATACGAAAAACAAAGTTTTCCGTGCAAAAAAAAAACATCGCATTGGACATATCAATAGCAGTATTTGTAAATAAAGTCGGACCTCTATTTAACGAAGTCTCTAAATCCCGAAAAAAGTTCATTATATGAAAAATTCGTTATATAGATGTTCATCTTTCAATACGCTATATAAACCACATAAAACAAATTTTAAGTTCTCATGAACACTTTATATTAAAGAAAAAGTAATTACTCCCACCTTTTTGAAAATTAATATCTGTTCATTTATATCTTACTCATCAAGAAAGAAAAAAAAAATGCAAGGAAAACAAGAAAAAAGAATATCGAGGAACACACTGCATTTTAAACATTTAGAAAAAATTTATATTAAAATTATTGAATTTTAAGGACATTTTCTAATTTAAAGCATACAAGTAATTTTAAACGTACATTATTTTCTAACTAGAAATTGATGTTTGACTCTTTAAGGACTAGTTCAAGGACACGCGGACACGAGACAACTCCACTGAGAATGAAAGAGGATGTAGAAGATGTTTCTATTGAACTGGATAAGGGGGGATTAAAGATCGCAAGGATGAAACCACTAGAATTCTATTGCTGACGGCGAATTAGGCACCTAAGTGTAAGATTTATGACCACCATAAAATGTGCCAAAAAAAATTGAATCGCAAGAGAAAAAGTTCGTTATATAGAAAATACACTTCGCTATTTGGAGGTTATTTTAGGAAGAAAATCGAGAAAGGTTCTTAGTTCCAGGAAAAGTTCGCTATGTAGAAAAATTCGTCATATAGAAGTTCGTTATATGGAGGTTCGACTGTATTTATAAAGGTGGATGTTCAAAGTATCCACATTGCATATTGAGGAAGGCTTGAACGCACCGTGGAATGGATGAGTGCACACGTAGCAGCAGTGCGGTGTCCTCCGAAATACAAGCAGCCTGCAGACAAGCAACTAAGTCCGCTTGTGTAGTCACTGTGTCTCGATACACCAATTCCTTGAGATTGCCCCATAAGAAAAAAACATCCAAAATCGTGTGATCTGGCAATCGTGGTGGCCAAAGAACGGAGCCTTATGCCCAATCTAGTAGCCGGAGTGTCCCATATCCAGCCAATCATGTACAGGAAATGCGCCGAAACCTCATCATGCATCATCCTTTACCGTAATACATTCGAACATCTAAATTGTGAACCTCTATAATGCGAATTTTTCTATACAGCGAACTTTTCCTGAAACCAAGAACATTTCACGATTTTCTTCGTAAAATAACCTTCCAATAGAGAAGTGCATTTTCTATATAACGAACTTTTTCCCTTGTGATTCAATTTTTTTCTCCCATTTTTTGATGATTTGTAGACATTTCAAGTTATTTTCTCTTTTAACATATTTTATGGTGGTCAGAAAGCTTGCATTTTGGTGTCTAACTCGTCGAGATCAATAGAATTCTGCTGGTTTCATCCGTGCAACCTTTAACCCCTTATTGTCCAGTTCACTAGAAACATCTTCTATATCCCCTTTCACTCTCAGTGGAGTTGTCTCGTGACCCCTGTCCTTGAAAAATCAAACATCATTTTCTAGTCAGAAAATAATGTATGTTTAAAATTACTTCTATGCTTTAAATTAGAAAATGTCCTTAAAATTCTTTAATTTTAATATAAATTTTTTCTAAATGTTGAAAATACAGTGTGTTCTTCGATATTCTTTTTTCTTTTGTTTTCTTTGCAATTTTTCTTTCTTTCATTCTTTTTTGATGGTTAAGATATATAAAATAAATAGATATTAGCTTACAAAAAGGTAGTAATAATTACTTTTCTTTTTAATATATAATGTTCATGAATTTAAAATTTGTTTTATATGGGCTTACAAAGTATATTAAAAGATGAACCTCTTTATTACGAATTTTCCATATAACGAACATTTTATTTTCGGGATTTAGCGGCTTCGTTATATAGAGTTCCGACTGTATTTTCTCGTAAACTATGGATCATTGTACTCCTATCGGGAGTTTGAGCACTATTTTTGGGACATCCTGTATATTTGCTAGGAAATAGAAGAATAGAAGGCCTTATGCTAAGGTCACGTAAGTGTGTTTTTTTTTAAAATAATGGTGCCAATTGTTAAGTCTTGGACATTAAAGATTAAACTAAAAGTGTTAATTTAGAATTAGGTTCAAAGAAGTCTCCTTTTATTTTTTATTAATTTAAATCAGGTTAAACAAAAACAATCTTACCTCACTTGGCTCTACAAAATAAGTGTTCACCAGAGGGCGTTTCTGCTACTTAGAACAGCCAATAAATTAACAATAAAACACTTTTAATTTACGTTTTGAAACATTCAATATTTTTTCATTCCATATTAGAAAATATTCTTCTTAAACATATAGTTATAATTTCACATTCTCTTCCATAAAAGTGTAAAATCCTTTAATATATTGGGAATAAAAAAAAATTCCACACGAAGCAAAAAACAAACAATTGTAAGATAATGATAAACATTTGTCCTGGTCTATCAAACACAGACAAACACTCTAAAGAAACAAAAGAACTTTTTAGATAACATTTTTCAAAACAAAACCGAAACTTTTAAGAGCTAAGTGGTTTTCCATGTTCGGGGGAGAAAGACAACATTCAAAAAACAACACCAAAACTCTATTTCTTTTAGTTTTCGGCTAAATTCTTTTACACCTGTTACTCCATTCATTTATTTTTGATTCCAGCCTTCCATCAGGTAACTTCCAAGCAAGAAAGTGCGTTGATTCTTTGTAATCTCTCACTTAATCTCGTAGACGTGATATCGTGAAAGTGAGTCGTAAAAAGAATCCTACGGAATCCCTGGGATTACCAACAGAAACGACAAGGGATTTAACGGGAAAGGAGATTCGGATTACTTCTCATCCCGAATTGAATCTCCTGGAAGTATTTTCAGTATTGGATAACGTTTTACGTTCTTATTGGAATGTTTATTGAGTCATTCTAAGTTCTTTTGGAGGAATGAAGAACAATTTGAGTTAGTAAATGAATTTGACCAAAATAGTTTAAAATAGTGATTATATAAAAAATTAACCAACAACTAACAAACCACATAAGCTATATTAGCCATTTTTATTCACATTTAGTTTTATTATGGAAAAAAATGAAGACAAGGCACTGAAACACGTTATAATACATTTTCTTCCTAACGTATTTACTCGAATTTAAGGTATCCGACTACGTTCGAAACCGTGATTTTAAAGAAGCGCATAAATGAATAATTTTCATGATATTTAGTGTCACTTAGATTAGAATACATGTATAAAAGTGTTTTAAGGACATCGTGACAAGAAAATTTATTTAAATACAATATTTCGGCAAAAAATGGGCTTAGAATAATCTTTTTTTCAAAATGTTCTCCTTTTGTGAAAAATGCTTCTATTATAATAATATTTTGCCTGTATATAGCTCAGACCTCTGTACAGAGGCTCAAATATGAGTTTCGAAAAATTCACATTATTTTCAGAGCTACAACCCATTGAAATAATTTTATCGACGTTTTTTTCTTAAAGTTTCTCCCCTCTGTTGTCGTAAAACATGGATAAACCCACTTCTAAGTTATATATTTCAAAAATTCTAGTTGAGACTCTGTACAGAGGTCTGAGCTATATACAGGTGAAATATTATTATAATAGAAGCATTTTTCACAAGAGGACAATATTTTGAAAAAAGGGTCCTTCTATGTTCATTTTTTGTCAAAATATTGCACTTCAATAATTTTTTATTGTAATACTATTCTTAAAACAAATTTTTTATACTTTTCTAATCTAAGTGGCACTAAATATCATAAATATTATCCATTTATACGATTTTGCAAAATCACGGTTCTGAACGTAGTCGGATACCTTAAGCCGCCATCGATTTTGAACCGAATTCCAGATTCTCTACATGTTTTTAAAGAAAAATAAAAAATTGTGAAACAGACTCAGCAATATCCGATACATAAGAATTTTTTTTAAAAAAAATTAGTGAGAAATAATAATAAGTCAATAAGTAATTTATTTTACTAGTATTAAAAACTTTCAAATATCAGATTTTACAATGATAAATGAGAAAACATGGAGAACGGGCATGAACAAGAGATCATTATGGAGGAATCTTCAAATGAAATCATTGGCCCTCGAGGGCTTCTTGACAGATATGATGAACTTGAGAGAGACATGAAACCTTCAAATACATGCATGAAGCTATAATAACTCTAATCGTCAGTATCATATGTTTCGAAAATAATTCGTCAGTCCTATTGCCACAGCTGACTTAGAAATCGATGCCGGTGTCATCTTCAGTGTCATCCAAAGCATTTGTCATGTAACATTTTTTTTTAAAACATTGCCTTATATAAAAAATTAAACGAATTATTAAAGACTGTTCAACATTTACAAGAAAAAATTATATAATTTTGCCTACGCCATCGGCGCATGTTTGTTTCATCCGTGTCAATTTTTCATTAGCCACCGCTTTGTTTCCCTTTTTTTTTTAGAATATAAAATTGCCTTTTTTTTTCTTACTAGCGTCATAGTGAACTTGTCTTGATGTTACAATATTATTATAAAAAATCTTAAAAAATGACACATCTCAATAGATAATTGTATTTTTTATTCAGATATACATGTAGTCAGAAAGGTGCAAAGGGTTCATTAACACGCATTTTGCATTAATTTTGCTTGGGCAAATGTAAAACTTTTATCACTCATATGAAAAAATATTTATTTCTTTTAAGGTATCCGACTACGTTCGGAAGCATCATTTTAAAAAAGCGCATAAATGTATAATTTTCATGATATTTAGTGTCACTTAGAAACATTTTTATTGTTTTGGACATTTTGACAAAAATTTTTTAAATACAATATTTCGGCAAAATTAACCTTTTTCAAAATATTCTTTTTTGTTAAAATGCTTCTATTATAATTATTTTGCCCGTATATAGCTCAGACCTCTGTACAGAGGCTCAACTAGGGTTTTTGAAAAATTCACATTATTTTCAGAGTTACAACCAATTTGAAATAATTTTAGGCGTATTTTCTTAAAATTTCTCCCCTTCTGTTGTCGTAAAACATGGATAAAAACCGGGCTTCCGAGTTATACATTTCAAAAAATTTTAGTTGAGCTTTTGTAAGAGGTTTGAGCTGAATACAGGCAAAATATTAATTTTAAAGCATTTTTTACAAAAGGGAACATTGTAAAAAGGGTTATTCTAAGTTAATTTCTTTGCCAAAATATTGTATTTAAATAAAATTTTGTGTCATAATGTCCTTAAAACAATTCTATACATGTATTCTAATCCAAGTGACACTAAATATCATAAATATTATCCATTTACACGTTTTTGCAAAATCACGGTTCCGAACGTAGTCGGATACCTTAAACATCCTTAATGTATTTCAACAAATTTAATGCTGAATTATTCACTATTCTCTGTCTCTCTTTTGAAAAAACGTATAAAACACAATTCATGTAGAGTACATAACCAAAATACTAAAAAAAAAAATTGATCATCAAGTGGTCCACATTAGTGAAAGAATAATTTTTAGATTGACGCTTAGGATTACATATTTATTTTACTATTTATCAAAAATATAAGCAATTACACAATAAAAACGTTAAGAAATGTGTATATCTAGGGTTTTAAAATACGTTTAGGCTATTATTGTGAAGCAACAGAGTATTATATAGGTTTCATATTTCAGTAAGAATTGACATAACATCCTCGTAAACTTCTGCCCTGTAGAAAAATTAAAATTAATTTTGAAAAGTATGGAATAAATGAAATTTAGAAACATTAGCTGAATATTTTAATGCTCTTATTCTTCCTGTTTATTCTATTTAATAGACAATATCTCTCCCACATATGGCAGAAAAGAAAATGTAAGAATATAAATAATAACGGAGTCTTTCTTACTGAATATTCTTTGGACTGAGTAAGTGAAATATTAAGTCTATGTTTTTAACCCATGTCAGGAAGAGTTATCACCTTTCTAAATATTAAAAAGGTTTAAATGCTTAGAAGCCAGTACAATTACTCACTCATAATTTAATAACTTGAAATATATTACTTTTTTAATTTCCTTTAAATTACTGAGAATATAAAACAAACATTCTACAAAGAAAAACCTACCTATAAGCAGTTTATATACTCCTAACATTAACACATATACTTAAATATATATTGCATATCTACGAACACAAACTTAAATATTTTTGTATTGTTAATTTTTGAGAGACGTATTTCTAATTATAAAGTATCTTTTGTTAATAAAGATACATAATGCAATGTTTCAGTGTACTTTTTTTCCTTAAAAGCAATTACTAGACAATCAGTTATATTAATTTAGTGATTAAAATACCAATCAATTTTTTGAATTTGAAAATTTTCATTACACTTCATTATGGTTTGATATAAATTCTAGAAATTTTTACTTAAAAATCTCAACTGATGAGCAAATAATTTTTAAGCTACATAATTCATTGCAAACTTCGCATCTATAAACAAAAATAAATATATTTCGACTTTTTACTCATTTTTCCTTTTAAAACAAAAGATAGGGCTCAAATTATTTATATTCTTTTCTTATTTTAGCCTTTTGATTATATTCTAACCTAATTTTAAACCAGTGCTTCTCAAACTTTGTGACCCAATTTTCAATCATAATTTTCATCGTGGCCCTCCCCCCCCATAAAATAACAATGCATTGAAGGCAATAATAATGTACTTTGACGGTAAAGCTACTATATGATTAATGATAAACCTTATAAATTATCAAGATAAGTATTAAATTTTGCACATGTTACTTTTAGGTAATAAAATTTAAGTAAGTTACTTTTAAGTAGGATAAATATTATATTTAAGTCTAATTTTTAAATAGGAACAGATATCAAAATAAATTTTAATTAAATTAAATATTTATTTTTTCTATCATCTATTTCCATCAATTTCACGTCCATCCGAATTTTCTGCGGTGGCTGCTTTCTAGGCAAAATATTGATTTCTTCAAATATACAAAAAGAAATTAGAATGCCAATTTCTAGTATTAAATCTTATTTTTAAAAAACCACGTGAGACAATATTAAACTTGTTCTGCATTTGTTATTAAAAAATTAATTATCAAGTGCACGTGCATTACAAATACATTTATATTATATCAGCGTAAAAATGTTTTTTTTTTATGTTAGGATGTATAATTTTGGAATAACCATTTATTTTCGACCTTCCGATATGCTCGAGCTCCCCATGCAGGGTTACCATGCCCCGATAAGCATGCACGTCCCTCATTTTGAGAACCACTGCCATAAACTCTTCATATCTAAACTTTTTAAATAATGTAGCACTAATTTTACATTTTCTGAAATACATTTCGATATTTTTTATTCCTAATTGATAACTTGGTAATATACGCAGAGCTGGTATTTCAACATATATACTTAAAGTCCACATAGCATATTGTAAAGAAAAATATTGTTTTGTGATTGTAATCAATGTATTTCAAATAAATAGCAAGAATAAAAAAGCAACTGAGATCTTTTTAGCAAACATTTACCAAAACGAAACCAACACTTTTAAGGGCTAAGTGATTTTCCATGTTCTAAGGGATGAAGAAATCTACACTACAGAAACAACACCAAGACATAACACATTTCCTTTTGGTCAGACATTCCAACCTGTTACTTTTATTATATATTTTTCATGTAAACCTTCACTAGGCTTCTTTTTGTTAGACAACCGAGTTGATTCATTGTAATCTAATAGACTAGAAGCTATAAAAATAGCAAGAAAGTTAAGCCTTGTTGAATTACACACAACTATTTTTGCCCGTTTTTGAAAGAACACAGTCCTCAACATCTATTATAGTTGCTTCTTTTACAGGGATTATTTACTCTCTAACATGGTAACAAATTAAACTGTTTTTTACCGTTTTGGGGTCAATTAAACCCATTTATCAAATCCATATTTCGATTTCTTCCCCAGAGTTTAATTCTAAATGTCGATAGTTTATGTGCTTCTCAAAGATATACATTGATTTAATATGTAAAGCTTTCGGAGACAGATGTTTTTTAAGCTATTACCATTTTATGCATGTAAAATCAATTTAGTATTTTTAAGAGACTTTATTTTAATGAAAGGTCAAATATATTGGGTTAAGGGGGATTCTCGTCTAGATATTTAAACCCCCCTTTTCCCATTCCTACTATTAGTTCACACTATATATATATATATATATATATATATATATATATATATATATATATATATATATATACATTTTACCCTTTTAACTGTCAAGTTATTTAGATGATTTGGGTACACAAATTGTCAAATTATTTTGAACCAAAGAACTTCTAACCTTTGAAGTCTTCAGTAAAGGTCTGTCATCTATTGAATTGAGCGCACATTAATTTTTCCCGAGAGTCAGTCGGGTTTGACAAAGAGAGGAAGCCGAAATAAACGTCTCCCGATATATATTCAGATAAAACAATACGATACACTAAGAAAATTACCCTGAGTAATACTAGGGCGTGACATTTTTGAACACCAGTGCTGTGCCCGAGATAATCTCGGGCATGACAGTTAAAAAGATATATATATATATATATATATATATATATATATATATATATAGTTTTTTTAAATAGTAATCCCTTAATTGAATTAAATTAATGAATAAAAGTTATGAAAAATTAATAATCCAACACTATAAATAAAAAGGAAAATCGCTCGCTGTGTACCTGTAGCACAATGAATAGCGCGTTGGACTTCTAATTAAAAGGTGGTGTGTTCGAATCCCACCTGGGATGTCCTAGTTTCTGAGAATGTGCTTTCTTTTTACTATACTATTTTATTGGAATAAAAAATTAAATTGAATTTATAAGTAAATAGTAACAAACAAAAATAATGGTCCAACTCACACACACACACACTATATAGAAAGGAAAACGGAAAATTGCAAGGAAAACCGCTTTCTATTTTGCTTCTTAATATTGTGATTCTGTCATATGTATATAGATATTTATATTAATTGTAATTATTAAATAAAAAGTAACTAAAATAAAAATTTCTTCTTTCCTAAGTAGGAATTGACTTTATTATTTTTTTATGTTACTTGTTCTTTTCATATTTTCAAAGCGTAAGTATTAAAGAATATGTACTCTTAAGAAGATTTTTCAAAATTATAATTATTTTCAGATATACAGATATTTTAGTGATTCGGCATGTAACCGGCTTGGTGAGAACGAATCGAACAACAGACGATAGGGATCCTCCGTATACCTACAATCGTGATCCCTCGTAAAACCATTCGTAATCTTTATATATATTTTAAAATACAATAACCGAAAGTCAACCTTTTTTACTTTAAATGTATCTTTTATATTTTTACAACGGTTGAAGCCAGTTTTTGTCAGTTTAATTCTAACCTACAAGCAACGTGTACGCTCGTGTTTTGAGTTCAGTGTGAATTTAAAATATTTTGAGTGTTAGTTTGAATTTTTGCAAGTAAAATGGACAGAAAAGGAGAGCTCAGAAATACGAGCTTCTGACGCTTCAAAGGAGACCAGAACTGCTGGTTTGGAAGAAAGAACTTCAGAAAATGAATTTTTTGTGGGCCTAATGTATGAGTCAGAAAACCAAATTGAAAAAAAAATTAAGTATAAATTACCGTTTTATGGCTTAGTCTGTGCGTAACTTGACCCGAAACTTTAAACGCGTTTTTTTCGAAACGACATTTTTCAAAATTCTGGTCATGATATTTCAAGTTCTACTGAAACAATTTACTTGAAATTTGATGTGAACCTTCTCTGTACATTACTCTATTGCACTAACTAAAACTATGCTAGAATATCAAGTGTCCTATATTTAAAAAATTTGGAAAATCAAAAAACTGGTTCATAAGTGTCTTTTTATTTCAGACAGACACTTTTTGTTGAAAAAAAAAGCCCCCTTTTTTTTTTACTTCTTCAAAGTTTGGATAATAGCAGCATTCTTTTTTTGGATAAATAATTAATTTATTCGTTTTTCCCCAGTTTTTTAGGAGTGTTACAGGCAGGGCACGCCAATTTTCTGAGAACCCCCACTACATCAGTCTATAACTTTTTAAAGTTTTGATTTTTCACTCGACTTTTTTTGTACTCTTCAAATATTAATCAATATCTCATTAAATAATGTCTAGTAAAAATATCTTTTTTTCGTTGCACCTGATAAAATATCCATAATTCATGCCTCTAGACCAGAACATCCTCTTAATGTACAGAATGACATAAATCGTATCTCCTGTTTCTCTTCTCCGATTGTTCTGATGCATGTGAAAAGTATTATGTGCAAGTATCGCAAATTATTGCCTCAGATTCCTGTTATCGTGGTCACTCTATGTGAAAAGGGGTAGATTACTTAAAAAATCACAAACACAATATGATATCTGCTTCAAAAATGTTACTCGGTTAGCACAGTGTTTTTAAAACTGTGGGGCGCCCCCCCTAGGGGGCGTGACAATTCTGCAAGGGGGTCGAGAGCATATTAAAAAGTCAAAAACAAAAGATTACTTAAAAAAAATTATTAATTTATGGAAAGTAAACAAATTAAATACGCTCTGACATAATAAAAAATAAAACACACATTTACATTGATATATTACACTTATAACTGTATCAGTGGTACACAATGTATTTTATAATTAATTTAACAATACTAAGTTAAAAACATGTTTAATAACTATCAGTGACTTCATGGGAGTCTCATTTATAAAATTATATAGAAAAATTATCACTTATCTTGATAATTTGTACGGTTGAGAATTAAATTCTTAATTGCAGATTAAAAGTTGCGCAATACGCGATTGTATTCGGGTGGAGGAAGGATTAAAGAAGCAAATAGTTTGAAATAAGTAAATCCTTCGCAAACATTGTCAAAGTCCTTTCATTGCATTCCAAAGCCTTCGGAATAATTTTATGTATATCAGTGCACAGAAAAGACCATACTTCGGAATGACGTATATATACGTTCGGGGAAACTAACACTTTGGCTGACCAAGACGTTTATATACGCCACTGGCATTTATGAGGTTAAAGTCGTATCGTAGTTTTAGCATCAAAGTATAGTATTATTGAGTTCAATACGTTGTTATTGTATAAGGGGGCCGAATGAAAATTATGATTGAATATTGAGTCGCGAATATTGAAACTTTGAGAAGCACTGTCAGAGAGATCTTGTAGTAACGTTGTCCCCAAGAGGCAATCGACTACCTTAGAAGCAGTGTCGTAGCTGCCTTTCATCCAGCTACGATATATTCCTGTTTATATGCACACCCCTTCACAGACTTCAAACAGACGATAGTCCTGCCTGTCCCCTTTGTTGAAATAGTGCAAGCCAAAATATGCTTGCTAAATAATAGCAACTAATGTAACGCACACTATACTTCCAAGACTAAAATGCAGATGCCACATCGCTATGGACAGTTTGTAACAAAAGTGAGAACTTCAAAAACTCTGTTTTAGCGTCATAGAGAATTTGGATTCTGAGGGTCCAATCCTGGATTATGTTTAAGTTCACTTGTTTTAATTGTAATCTACGAATGTTTACTTTTAATTGTCTTGTACCAAAAGTATCCGTCCTTTGTAACTGTGATATTTATGTTATTAAATGTATTAATTTACCCCGATATTTTTTAGATTACTTTTGGTTTTAACCCAGTAATGCAGTGCTTCACAAATTTTCAATGTACACAACCCAGTATCTCATCATCATTTTCCTCGCACCCCCGTCCATACAACAACAATGTATTGAATTCAATAATGCTACACTTTGACACTAAAGATACAATAAGACTTTAACCTCTTATGGACCACCGACGTATATAAACGTCACGCTCAACCAAAACATTAAATTTCTGGACGTATATATACGTCTTTCTGAAGTACGATCTTTACTGTGCACTGCTGTCCATAAAATTATTCCGAAGGTTTTGGAATGCAATAAAAGGACTTTGATAGTGTTTGCGATGGATTTACTTATTTTAAAGGATTTGCTTGTTTATTCCTTGTTTACCCCACCCCTAATACACCACATACGCTTGCTTACGTGTTAAATGGTGGCATTGGGGAGCGAATCGTGTCGTTTTTAATCGGCATTTAAGGGCTTAATTATAAACCGTACATATAATCAAGATAACTGTTGATTTTTGCATATAATTTTACATATGACAAGCCCATGGGGGCACTCGTAATTATCAAATTTGTCCTTAATTTAGTATTGTTAAATTAATTCTAAAATACATTGCGCAGTAATGATATATTTATATAAGTGTATTACATCAGTTTAAATGTGTATTTTATTTTTTATTGTGTTGGAATGAGTTTTATTTGTTTTCTCTCAGTAAATTAATTATTTTTTAAAATCTTTTGTTTTCGACTTTTCATTAGGCTCGCGCCCTCCTCATAGGATTATCACGCCCCTCTAGGGGGCGCCCCACAGTTTGAGAAACACTGCAGTGATGGCATAATGACTGGCTACATTAATAATATACAACATGTCTAGAAAATTGCGGACAAACTCTTCTTAACCAAATTTCTCCTTGGGAGAACATAAAAAACACGAATAACTGTACTTGTACGATCTATAGTTTACTAGAAATAACGATGAATGAATGATGGTATATGATGGAGCTCATGCGTATTTCTGTGCTCCTGTACGTGATTGGCTAGATATGGCTTATCCCGTCCTCTTGATAGGTAATGTGGTTATGGTTCTATGGCCACCACGATCACCAGATCTCACACTCTCTGGTATTTTTTGGAGGCAATGTCAATCAATTGGTGCAATGAGAAACTGTGGCTACACAAACACACTTAGCTGCTCGTCTGCACGCTGCTTGTACTTCGTAAACACCGCAATGTTTCGACTCATCCATTCTCCGGTGCACTCAAGACTGGCTCAACATGCATGGTTGAACATATGCCTTTTTAAATTTTGCAAATACTGCTGTCGAATTATCCAATATGGTGTTTTTTCCTTGCACCGGCTGTGATGTTATACTTTGTTTTTCGTATTTTTCTCGTAATCTGGGGATCGTACAGGCACAGTTCTTTGGGCATTTTTATGTATCCCCAACGAAGAATATGGCTGAGCAGAATTTGGGTGCTGTTTTCGGGACACGCTGTATAAATTTAACTATGCAGAAAATATTTCGCAAGGTTTAGAGTAAATCCTTAAGAACTGTGTGTCTTGGGTCAATCAGACCCCAACAATAAAACAGGACATTTTTTCAACAAGGTAGGAAAGTTAAACAAGACTGTATATTTCACTTCGCGATATAACTGTAATAACATCGTGCGAACCTTCTGATATATCATGTGCAAGCATTTTGAATCAATCGAAAAAAAATGACAAAAGGGAAATTTCCATATTTTAGGTACAAACGAGGTGCATTAACCCTTTTGAGGGACCATTTATTTCTATTTTAAATTTCTTGCATTTTTTTAAGTTTTATCAACAGTTAAACAATATCACTTAAGGAGATATGTTTTATTTTACCGAATTTTATGTTTACACTTAAATTTTATGGGGTGGGAAGAATACTTCCCAAGGAATTCTTTCAATGTTATACAGAGAATTAAATTTAATGATGATTATTTTCCATGAAGAGATGAGAAACAAATTGCAATGCTTAAATGTTTAAGGGGACATCACATTCTGCACACATGCAGCAGATCCTCTTTTCTTATCCCTTTCTGCTATATTTCCGGCAATGTCTATAGTTGGAAACTATCTTTGTCATGCGATTTTTCACAGACTTTCTAAGCTCACATCATCCGGAATTACATACTTCTTTGCTTGGAAGGTAGCAGGACGTCTTTTCCTTTTCCTTGAGGAATATCCGTCTATTAGGTGATAAGCTAATGCTATACGGAAATCTTAGCTGGTCAAAACTTCTGTTTCTTTTATTCACTAGCCACAGTATTTATGATGGCAAGGTTGATAAGAAAATAAAAGATACGAAGCCACACACCATTTTACAGATCGTCTTATTTGTTATCTTTCTGTACTTTGATCGAAGCTATCAACCTCTCCTATTACATCGTTATATACAGCGACAGCTTTTAGACAAGGTATTTCTTCTTTAATACCATTTTTTGGCCAATTTACAGATGTTATATTCGCTGGAATTAGCACGAAGTTGGAGTACTGACAGTAGCACAAAATTGAAGTGGAATTAATCTTCCCATCGTTATAGTAACAAGGTCAATATATTATAATGGGTTTTGCGCTTTTCACAGGTGCATTTTGTAAGATCATGTCGATGGGAAGTAATCTTCATAGGGACTACAAAAAGGTTTAAATACGAAAAATTTGAGTTATTCCCATCGTCCTTCGAAATACACAGAAAGCATTCAAATTGCTTATGAAAAGATTTAAAGAGTAAAAAAAATGATAAAGCTCTTTTCAATTTTTGAAAAGTAATCCGGTGTATTTTCTCGAATTGCGGAAACGATATTGAGAAAACCAGTAAAAGGATTCAAGGAATTTTTATATTCTTCTCCATATCTTGTTCATCTCTTGCACGAGCAATGAAATCTTTCTCAGAGTAGTTGCGCAGGAAACTTTTTTAACTGGTAGATTGCATCGTGTTCAACGTAGAAAAAAATAAATTCAGTATGATGAAAGATTCTGTAATGTCTGTTTTTCAATAGAATATATCTATAGATACATTTCTTTTTTTGTTTTATAAAATCAATTTGTACCGAATTTAGCATGAGCAGGATGGATCCGATTTTTCATTTCACTGGATTGTTTTTCCAAACTGAAACAGATGATGATATTTTTTAAATCAAAATTCCTTTTTCTTTTATATAGATTGATAAGTAAATGGTATTGATTAAATGTGAAGAATACATTCAAATCATTTACACGGTTCTTTTTACATGGATTTTAGTACAAAAAAAAAACTTTTTTTTGACTTATTGGATTTAGAATCTCTGATTGTTCCGTGAAAAAATGACGATACAATTTACTAGTTTGCATTTTAAAAATCTCAAACTTACTAAATTTCAATAAAACTGTGTTATTATATAAATCTCATTTTATTAAATTTATTTACTACTTGCTTAAAATTGAAATACTTATTCAATTATTTATAATATTTATACTGATTCTTTAGGCTTTGAATTTCTGATAGATTCCAAAAACAATATATGATCATCTATGGTTTTCATGCACCTTAGTAATAGAGGTTAATATTCCTTAAACAATGATGTCATTTCTATAAATAATTACTTATTCCCCTCACCTAGACACGTGACTGTATTTTATATGATGCGTTTTTCCCTGTTCTTCTCTGTGTATAAAAACTTGATACGTGAATAATTCCCTCTCTTGTATTTTGGCACTATACAAGAAGCATGCTCGAATAAATTATGTGATCACGAATAAGACTTTTTAATTTTTGGCCACAACCACTAATCATCTCTAATCAAAATGTAAATTTTTCACGGGCAAATATATATTGTATACATATATATAATTCTATAGTTATGACAAAATAGAGTACGGAAGATCCCTATGTATAAAACTTCACCAACCACAGAAAAATGTAATAAAGTCAGTCAACTAGACCAAAGCATAAAGATTACTATGTTCCTCAGAACAGTTAGACTAAGGACAACAATATGGGGTTAAGCAAAGTTTAATGGACCCAACCTTTACATTCTGAGCAGAATTTATACATTATAACATACACGAATAAAAAAAAGAATATGAATGAAATATGTATCTAAAATCCACAGAAGGCTTGCATTGAAACTATTTTATCTGAATGTACATTTTAATTGCATAAAGTTATATAAAAAGTCTAAAAAGGTAAGTATAACCACTATATATTGAGAATTAAACATTTGTTGAAATGGAGACATATCTTGGAAATGGAGAGACTTTAAAAAATTGTATTCAAGAATTCTTAAAGTGTTATGTAGAAAAATGACTTCAGATTGGGGCCTTATGTAACATGAAAGTTGCAAAGCATTTTACAGAATTAAACCATTTCTATTCATGCTTAGATTAGTATATATGAAAATCCGTCGTACGACGCGTACCTTTACTTTGAAGCTGTATTTTTTAAAGAAAATTTAGGTATATTCGTCGTATAAAGGTTCTTTTTTTTACGAAGGAACTTGAAATGTACGTACGCAATACACTAATGCAGCGTTTCTCAAACTGTAGGGCGTGACCCCTAGGGGGGTCATGATGACCTTACAAGGAGGGCGCGAGCATATCGAAAAGTCGAAAGTAAAAGATTTTTAAAAAATTACGTTTACTGAAAAGAAGCAAAACAAAAAATACATTCTGACATAATAGAAGTAAAATGCACCTTTACACTGATATAATATACTTATAAATGTATCAGTACTGCTTAATGTATACTTATAAATGTAGTAAATGTATTTGATAATTAATTTATCAGTACTAAGTTAAGAACAATATTAATAATTACTAGTGACACCCATGGGTTTGTCATGTATAAAATTATATACAAAATTTAATATTCATCTTGGTAATTTGAACGGTTTATAATTAAAATCGTATTGTAGCTTTACGTGCGTGAAATACATTATTCTTGAATTCGATACATTGTTATAGTATGGAGGGGTTTGCGATGAAAATTATCAATGAAAATTGGGGAGCAAGTATTGAAGTTTGAAAAGCACTGCTCTAATGTTTTGAAACCATTTATTCGAGATGTTATCCCAGGATATTGAAAAAAAAAGTTGTTGTTGTGGCTAACCCTCAGTCTGCCTAACGTAGTCAGACAAGACCCAAAAGACCATTGACCCTTAAGAAGTCCAATACCAGGAGGGGAGAGGAAAAAAGGTCCTCCCTCGAAAGTCCCAAGCAGTCCAAGATGTGATCTGGAGAGGCTTGCTGAATCTTGCACTTGGTGCAAAGAGCAAAAGTCTTCCTGGCTCCACAAAAGAAAAGACTCTTTATGTGGCCACTTTTCAATCTAGAGATTGTAGTCTGAGAGGCTCTGCCACATTTAAGTAGGAATGAGGATCCTGGATGTTTGCTTTCATACCCGTGATGGTTGGGCGGGGTCCTCCACTCCTATAAAATTTCAGATTTAATCCTAGATTGATGTTCAGAGTAGGTGAGGGTTGAAGAGATAGGTGGAGAAGCATTACAACCCTCTTTAGCCAGGAGATCCGCTTGTTCGTTTCCAAAGATGTGACGGGCTCACGCGTTTTTTCATTAACATGTCCTTTTAGGTTCTTTGGGGCCAGAATAAATGGCAATTCTTTTCCAACCAACCCGAGAAGTAAAACGTGAAGGAAAGATGCAAATTAGGAAGCTTTTAAATAACAGGTTTAGAGTAAGTGGTGTGGCATTTGGAGAGTGTTATGTTGGTTCGTGTGGCAAGTGTGAAGAGTATTTCGAGAAGTTAAGTGACAGTCAAGGGAAGTTACCCGTGACAGAGAGCCCTTAGTTCAAGGTGCATATCATTGCACGCCAGTGAACTGCAACTTCAGCTAGGATCAAATAGATTGAGACTTCGTCGGACATTAAGGTAGGAGTGACCATTTAAATATTCGGATCTGTGTTCACACTGAAATTGAGCTTATCTATAGTTGTCCGGGTTACGTTATTTCAGTCTTATATATTGTGTGTTTAGCCATCGTAGATTCTCTCACATATCATATTATTATCTAATCTGTTATTGGTTTAAGTTAAGATCTTAATAAAGTAATATTAAGATTATGGCAGCTTCTAGTTTTTCATTTATTCCTACATCTCTAGCTCACGCTGATAATCTAGGAGAAGGACACCCGAGGGGGGAGCCCTTACAATGTTAACATGGGATAGAATCCACTGGAAATGAACATCATGGGACTCAGATATTTGTGTAAGTTTTTGAAGTATGGAGACGCCAGTTTTGTCTCCGACTGTGATCCAGTTATAAAGATGTTGGAGAGAACTGCGACTATCAGAGAGGATCCAGAGGTATCCGAAGTCTTGTTCATTAAGAACTGCCTCAAGGCCGTGCTCTATTGCAATAAGTTCACTTTTAAAGACGGAGAAAAAATCGGTATACTTCTAGAACTACAACCCTTTAAGTTCATTAGGTATGTCATTTCTTTTAAATAAATAGTATTCCTATCTAGTTAGAAATCTATAATTTTTTATGCTCATCTCTGTCTTGTTTTCTTTTATTATTATTTTTGAAGCTATCATTTTTATACCTGGTGTATAGCATGAACCCTTAAATTTTGATATTGTTTTTTGTGTTCAAAGTGCGTATTATACGCAAGATTTTACGGTAATTACTTTTTAACTAACTATTTCTATTTAAAAGTATTTGACTATAATTCCTGATTCAATTTTAATTATGTACCTTTCGTTTAAAATGAACAGATTTCTTCTTCAATTCTTCGAAATTTAAGGACGAAGAATTTCAAAGCTGGTTCATTAAATTATAATTTAATTAATTTGGTTACTTGAGTTAAAAAGGTCTTAGAGAAATTATAGCTTCTATCTATTTATTATTCTTCAGCCATTTTCAACCTTTTTCAAACTGATATGGATGTTTTTAAACAAACGGAACATTATTTAATGAACTAAAAAAGAGCTTTACGTTAATTTATTTATCAAGGCATTCTTATAAAAAAATGTTTTTAATTTACGTCACCATTATTAAGTTTAACCTTTACTTCTCAAATTTAATTCTGAGTTCTCAAGACTCCGAAAATATTACAGTATTAAAAAAGGCTTAACAATGGCTTTGACAAATAAATCTATTTGTTTCTTTCCTAGACAAGCTTATGAGATAGTAAGTTATTCAAAAACTATATGTTTTAATGTCTCTGTGTTCTTTTCATTAGTTTACTAAATTTTAGATAGCACTCTTTGTACTCCATGTTTTCTCTCGAGAGTCAACATACTGAATTTATTTTGTAGCTATTATGAATTATTTTGTAATTTTAGTTTGCTTCATAATAATATATATTTGACTTTAAAGAAGAATTTAAGAAAACAAAAAAGTAAGGGGAATGCTAATAAACGAGAATTTTTTCATTACCAAGACGCACATTCTGCACTAGAAGCTGATGTTTCATGATTTTAAGTAATCTCTGTAAGTTTTTTTTTTTAATAAAAATACGATGCAAAACGAATGTGTAGCTTAGCGTAATGGGAGATGAAATTGTTTTGAAAATTTAATAATGTTAGTTGTATTCCTATATTTAGGAATAAAGGGAAACATTTGACACAAAATAACAAAGCCTGAGTAAAATCAAACTATAACAGAATATTTTTCTCACGTTTTTTCTAGATTATTAGATGTAAGCTAATTATAAATGTAGTTAAAATTAGCTAAATTTATATGGTGTCAAAATCACATGATTTTTGAAATTACGTGCTTCCAGCCAATCAGCTTATAAATTCATGTTACGTCATAGCCATGATGTGAATACAAAAACACTTGTTTTTAACCAATCAATTTATGAGCTTCATTGATGCCAAATCTGTTTCTTGCAGATTATTTTTATAAATAGTACATATTTGTAAGGAATAATAACGCACGTATGTCGGTAAGCAAAATGCATTTGATTTAAAAGTACATTATTATTATTATTATTTTTATTGCAAACAATTATAAAATCCCCGTGCACAACAATGTTCACACGGAGCTTACAGAAGTAAGTATAAAGCACACACTCAGGGGAAACACAAATAAAAAATATTGAGGTTAAGAAGAAATACAAATATTTACAACAAATTCACAGAAATTTTTGAAAGTATTTCTGGGGAAAGAAAATGGTGAAAATTCGGAGGCCAATTTATATTAAGTCCCTTGAAAGCATGTCTTAGGATCTTTCTTTCTCTGGCAAACGTGGAACACAGAAAGAGCACATGTTCTACATTTTCCTCGCCTCCAATATTACAACCACATGAAGATGACGGAACTAAATTAAATTTGTTCAAGTAGCTTTTGAAATTACTATGACCAGTGAGAAATTGGGTTATTTTGTAGTTAGTGTAAAAATGATGGCATGACAGTCTCTTATTAATGGTAGGAAAAAATTTCTTTGTTATGCTCCCTTTATTAGAAATGAGATATTCTTGGTACAAAGACTTCACCCCATTCTTTCTTTCGTGATCCTCTTGTAAAACGATTTAGAAAAAGCACATTATTTAAAAGTAATTTATTTATTTTTGAATTTTGGAAAATGTTTTAAAGAATCTTTATACTTCACCCAATTATTAAATTTAAAATTTTGTTTAAATTTTACAAGAAAAAGTACAATCCTAATGTCAGTTTTGAATTCATTAGAGAACACGTGATTACATTTATCACGTGACGGATATGAATTTAAAATGCATAATATATCTGAAGGGAATTTTTGCCAAATTCCGAAATGATTACAAATGATTTAAGCCTCACTAATTTTTAAATATCATCTTGAAAATTTTACCAATTATTCTCTCCGGTTAGTTATTTTATATCTCTTACAGAAAAGCTACCTTTATTTTAATATCCAGTTTGAATATTCGGTGAATGATTAGTGAAATAATTAATAATAATTTAATAAATTATTTTGTTTATTAAATTATTATTAATCATTTTACTTTAGTACCGACACTTCAGATACTATCGCATACGTGAGCAACATAATTTTTAATTAAATCAAAATGAAGAAAAAAAAATCACATTTAATGATCATTTCTCCCTCCGGAATTCACTTGATAAATAATTCGAAACATTCATCTCAGCCTCAACCAAATACTTAATATTATATAAATCAATTCAGAGTTAAGTCAAAACGTTAATGGTTACGCCTGCCTATAACAGTTACTCCCAAACAAAAACAAATTGCAAAGGCCTCTAAGATATTTAACAACAAATAACGGTTTTTACAACGCCTTCGTTGACTTAGAAGCCATTTTTCCTCCATATGTTTCAATCTTGGCGTTGAAGAATGAGAAAAATGACATTGTTAATTTTTAAAAAGAGTTTGTACGGTTATTTATCTTTTCTAAGGTCTGATGTTAATGTCAAAGGATGAAGTATACGAATTTGTGATATTATCTTATGACTTTAGTGCGTGGGTAGAAATATTCATGTGACGTCTTATTCATCCATTATATGTCCATAAAAAAGCAACTCTCATATTTTTGCTTCGATAGCAAAATCTCCACAAACGACTGTATTAAGATTAATATGAAGTAGATTTTTAGGAAGATTTCAGAAAAATGATTGCATAATGCTAGATATAAAAATGATTTATTGTGAATTCTGTCATACGTACATAAAACGTTTTTATAAGTTGCTCAAAGCAAAGTTTTTATGTGATATTATTCATAATACCCGTTCATATAGAGCATTTATGAAGAATATTGATTATTTTATAGAACCCAAAAGATTCAAACTTTAGTTTAATGATTTATTTATGTCTACATGGAGAATTTACTATTGCAAAATGATCTTAAGGTATGCGACTACGTTCGGAATCGTGATTTTAAAAAGCGCATAAATGGATAACTTTCATGATATTTAGTGTCACTTAGAACAGAATGCATGCATAAAATGGTTTTAAGACATTTTGACAAAAAAAATTATTCAAATACAATATTTTGGCAAAAAATTAACTTAGAATAATCTTTTTTCAAAATGTTCTCCTTTTGTGAAAAATACTTCTATTATAACAATATTTTGCCTGTTTATAGCTCAAACCTCTGTACAGAAGCTCAACTAGGATTTTTGAAAAATTCACATTATTTTTAGAGTTACCACCAATTGAAATAATTATCGGTGTTTTTTTCTTAAAATTGCTCCCTCCCCTCTGTTGTCGCGAAATATGAGTAATCCCACTTTAAGTTGTATATTTCAAAAATTCTAGTTTAGCCTCTGTAGAGAGGTCTGAGCTATATACAGGCAAAATATTATTATAATAGAACCATTTTTCACAAAAGGAGAATATTTTGAAAATGGGTCATTCTATGCTCATTTTTTGTCAAAATATTTTACTTAAATAATTTTTTATTGTAATAATATTCTTAAAGCGATTTTATATACATTTTCTAATCTAAGTGACACTAAATATCATAAATATTATCAATTTATACGCTTTTGCAAAATCATGGTTCCGAACGTTGTCGGATACCTTAAGGCAACATGGTACGATTTACAATTTTTTTTGTTAATTTAATGATTTTCACAATTTTTTTAGTTTCCTCCTACGTGTGTGAATAATGTAAAACACATTTTGAGCACAAAATTTCATGGAAGGCTTGCCACTTAATTTTTTAAGGGAAAAACGTGAAACTTCTGAAGTGATTTTAAAATGCTACTCCTCCTACAAAAATTGACATACATATATGAAATTTGATTTAAAATATGTTAGACTTTGTATAACAAAAGTTGGTATGGGTTTTGTGATAACATGATCGATATTTGTACAATACTTCTTTTTATGAATCCTTATTGGAAATTCCTTAAATAATGTGTAAATTCCCAATTCAAATATTTTTTAAAATTAAGTATTGTTTATATGTAAAAATGAATACCGACTTTTGGGAATGTGCAATTAGCAAAGAGTAAAAAAAAATTCCAAGTATTAAGCACAATAGAAAAAAAACCTTAGTATTTTAAATGAAGACAAACTAGCTATTTTATCTTTCTGAGATAAGTCAGTTTGAAGTTTTGATTTGATATTGGAATGTGAATAAAAACAAACATAAAATTTATCACACCTCATGATTTTTTAAACTTAGAGCATTAAAATTTTGTGAGTTTGTAGAAAAATACATAAAAAAATAATTTAGACTACAAAAATTAGATTTGATTTTTTGACCAATTTCTGTCAATTGAATGGTACTTAATCTCTGAGTTCAGAGATATCAGACCAAACTGTTACGTATCATGTGCCGGTATAGAATGGATCATCAAAGATATTAATATATTTTGTACATAATCGGCATTTATTTTCCTCAAAACGATTCAAAAATGTGTGATGGTGAACATATTTCAGCTACAGAAGTTAGTCTTATTTTGAATGATTCTGTGCTTCAATAAAAATCATGATTTGAAGAAAAACTTATTCCTTTAATAATAAAAAGAAAAATGTCAAACTTAAAAGAATCAAATCCAGGCATAACGGAAAAGTGTATCAACGAAGTGCAGAATTTTTACCCAACATGTTTTCAAAATGTCGAAGAATGGTCTGGAACAAATATCACTGGAAATAATAATTTGTAATCGTGTTTCTTGACTTAATTACAAGTAAATTGGGTAGATGTAGAAAATTGTGTTGAGTTTTTATCAAAAGATTTGCTTCGCATTGAAATCGATGACGATTGTCTAAAGAAATTAGAAGACTTAACGCATATTTAAATTCTGATAAATTACAACAATGGAAAAATCACCATGTTGAAAATGATAAATGATGGATTGAAATATTTCACCTTATAAAAATGAACACATTCCATACGAAAATTTAGTTGTTCTTGTTGAATTTACGTTGTAATGCCCTGGAACTAATGCAGCAATTAAAAGAGTTTGTTCAATTGGTAATGATTTTAAGACAAGTGAGTCAAGACTGAATGATGATCAATATGAAGAATATTTCTTGCTCTGAAATTTCCTATGCAATGATAATACGATATTGTTGCGTAGATTTGCGAATTTTATGCAAAACAATCACAAAGAAAATAAACAGTTTTTCAAGAGCGATGCGAATTTATTAACAAAAATCCAAGCCTTTAAATACAGAATTCAGCAGCAATATTCACAGAGTAAATCTCCGAAGGTCTTCACACCTTCAAAATCACTCAAACACAATAACCAGTGTTTAAAAATACACGTATGTAAAATATTATTCACAAGCACAGCCAAGCTAATTGCTAGTCAAAACAATCATCACTTCTCGCTGGTTTAATCAAGACTGATCGCCGTACTGGGGAGCATCTTTATTTATAGACGCGACAGAAACTTCCAGAAATATAACCGCTCGTGTCACTGAACGTGACACTACTGGAGAGATCTACTACTTTCTAGAAGATTCCAGAGGGTTCCGAACTCACCAACATGGTCCCCAATGACGCCAAAATGGTCGCCAAAGTCACCAAATTGGCCACCAACTTGGTCGCCAAAAATGATGCCAAATTGGCTCTACCACCAATATTTCTCCAAATTCTCATTGAATCGCCATTATAACGTAAGGGGCGGCATTGCTTGTGAGTAGCACAATTTTAACATGAAATAAATATAACATAGAGTAATAAAAACATATTAAACACTCAAATATAAATTATTTACACTATTTACACAAAATTCGAAACAATATATTGACAAAAATATATTGATTCATTCTACGGAAAAATACTCGTTTAGGTAGATTATTAAAAGGGAAGTCACTGAGTAATTAGTGTATTTTTGTTTGAATTAATAAAGTGTTTCATATATTTACGTTGTAATTTTTTTCACAATTTTTCCTCCTCCTTTTCATTCTAAAAAAATTGGTCACTTTATTATGATGTCACATGAATTATACTCATTGAATTCGATGCTCATAATTATAATTCCAAATGATTCCAACAATAGGCTATCCTCAAAGTCAAATATCTTTAACTCTTGTTTTTTACATCCAGCCACATTGGCACTTTTATCTAGAAAAACTCCTTGTTACAAGTGAGCGTCACTACTCAATAACAAATAAATAGCATAGATTTTAGTCAGGGAGGTAGATGATTGTGGACGATATTGACATTTATTAATTGTTGTCAGTTGGTCCTATAGCAATATTCTCATATCAACATTTGGAATTCAGCATTCCACATGCATTGACTCATCAAAACTGAGGGATTGTAAAGGTCCACCCGACGAGTGCGTCTAAAAAGGTGGGGGAAGCAGATGGAAGACTAGCCATATTCCAAGTAAATCAATTTATTCACAGTACCAACAACAAAAATTCAATTAACCAAAGTTTAAAGATGCACCCAATTATCAGGAATTGAGAGCAATTAACGAGGTACGCGAGATATGAGAAGACTTTAAATAATTGAAACACTTACGTCTATTCAATAGCTTTTACTTCTTAGCTACTTAATTTAGTTGAATTCTTAAGTGACAGAGTGTCAACTTAAATATTACACTTATCAGCTACTAAAAATCTACGCCTCACTTCAAGTATAATTAATCACTACCCCCGTCAGCAGTCTACACTTATCTCTTCCTTCTAACCTAAAAGTTTCAACTTTATATACAAGTCTTAATTTGCATTGTCACGTCTTCTTCTTCGGGAGAAAGCTTTATAATATAATAATTTTTAAAGACCCAATATTTCCCCAGAGGATTAGTTCTTTAAGAGGATATGGATAGACCCGTCACACAGGGTTACATCTCATTCGGTCAAGTACAGAATTTTATTTATTTCATTTTAAGTTATCTTCTTTGTTTATCACTAAGTCGTATCTATTGCTTATTTGAGTCAATTATTAATATTACTTAATTGTAAACATCTCGAGTTTGATTCAAGGACTTCCCCCTCATCCTACATTTGTATCCCCACGGGAATTCAAACAATGTGTGAGACTTTCACCTCCAACATGAAGAGAAGTACTGCAATAAAATGTTAGAAATTTTTAATATCAAACAGAAGAAATTGTAATCATGGTCAGAATAAGTTAATATTTGTTCTGAAACATCTTTAATTTATTTCTTGATGAATCAAGAAAATCAAAATGAGACTAAGCAATATTAAATTCGTAAGGTTTAGTTAAGAATTATTTAAAATTTACAGGTAAGCTATTTATTTTTTTAATTTGTCAAGAAATTATTACAAACTAATTAATGTGTACAATATTTTGTAAATAATAACAATGTTTATATAAAAATATTATTCATTATTTTGGCAAAATATGGAATGTCACACACACTCCTTAATTCTGATTGGGAGCCGATTCCGCAAAACTCTTTTACAGAGGATTTCTATTTAAAAAAAAGAAACATGCTTGCCAAACTTGAAGTCTAATAATTCAAAATCGCGGAAGTTTCTTATACAATGTACCGCAACCTCCTATGAAAGTCTATTTCAAAAAATCTGGTTCATAGCTAATATTCAACATCAGAAAAATAATTGCCAAATTTCAAATATTGGCCGGATAGTTACGATAACCTCGCAATGCGTGGTTATAAGACTCGTTTTTCTCTTCATTAACAATAATAAAAAGATGCACTTATATATAATTATCTAATATCTAATATTTAATTATCTAATGATTTCTTAGAAATGCGGCATATCTACGAATTTCAGATCCGACTACTTGGACAACTTTTTTTTTTTTAAAAAAATGGAGGCAGGGTGATTTTTTTGTAGTTTTTGGATATATTTAGCACAGTTTAAGAAAAATATGCTAAAATTAAGAAGATAAAAAGCAATCATCGTTACAAAAATGGGGAAAAATTGGTGAAAATTTACAAAAAATATCATAAATGGGGCCCATTTTGTACAAAAGGTTTATGAATAATTTTTCAATTTTGATGTGTTGCTTTGCTATTTTCATTTTTGAAATGAACTTCATAAGAGGTATTTTAAATTGTACAAAAGCTAGAGCACTTTAATATTAGTTATTATATGAAATTGATTAAAAAAACAGTGATTATATTCACATAAGAGAATGTAATGTTGTAATAATACAGTGATTGATAAATCTGAAGATCAAAACACTTCTACTATATAGAGAAAATACACAAAAAACTTCAGTTAATTATTTTCAAAACTTTTTGAGTAATCGCTGTCTCCATTTGATCATTTAAAAAAAACGCACACACATTTCGAGTAAAATACACTTTAAAGTATGACATCTCGCTTGAAGTGGTGGCATCTGCTTTTACTAAAACACTTATAGTTTTTGTTCTAGTGAATGAAAAATAGTAAACTTGGTATTTTTATAAAGATCATAAGATGTCCCATAAAAAAAGAGTCAGAAAAAATTGTCAATTTTTGGCAAAATTCACAATTTTAGGGTAGTGGATACCTTAAACAAACTGTCTGAGCTGTAGCTAGAAAACAGCGGGTGTAAAAATTTAATTTTTTTAGTTTGGAACCTATAAGATTCCTGTGCAAGTGAACTGCGTTTTCCCAATAGTAATCGACATTTTCGCTAGTCTCCTCGAACAATGTCGGGGTATCTAAAGCTTTTACCAAAACAAAACCGAAACCATAAAGACTAAGTGGTTTTCCATGTTCTGAAGGACAAAGATACTCTAAAGAAATGACGTTTCAAAATGTTACGTCTTTTTTGTCTTCTTTTTACGTCTTCTTTTCACCTGTTACTTCATCGTATTTGCTTTCACTTCTGTCTTTCATTGGAATTTTTTATTTGCAAAAATGTTAGTTGTTTCGTCGAATTCTTTTACGTAATCGGTTTAATGGAATGAAAATGTATAGTTCAAAAAAGAGTTTTGTGTAAATTGGGGAAGAGTCCTGGTAAATGCGGTGAGAGAAAGATTTTTCAGAACAAGCAAAAATTTGCCAGTATTTTAATTCTTTTCCTTAGCCATGTATTGAATTAAATTAAATTTAAATTTACATTCATAAACATACTAAAAAAACTATATTTCTGAATATTATACGATGAACAATAAAAACATTGAATAAAAAATTACACGATTACTATCAAAAAAAAAATTAAGAGTCAGAAAGATATTTAAGGATTTAGGATTTATTTATCACCATACTTTTTTGGACATAACTAATAATCAATTATAATTCTTAAAATTTTACACACACAAAACGTACGCACACAAATGTAAAAACCTAAATTAGTATTCATAAAAACCTGTCTGGGTGGCATAATTAGTTAGACGCTGGCCTTGTGCACCCAAATTTGCGGTTACGACCCTGGTCGAAGTCAGTGGATTTTCATGATGCAAAAAAACGACAGCGGCATACCGTTTTATATGCGTCATGTTAAAGATACTTAAGTGCTTGTTTGGCTTTGCAATTTTCCTCAAAAAATTTAATTCCTAGTACAATTTTGCCTCGTCAAAGCTCAGGTACTCCAAAATCAAATTTTTGTGAAACCCCCCACTAACCCCAGACCTTTTTCCAAAGTGACCCATTTTCCCCGAAATTTGACCAGGAATTAAATTGGTTCCGTTTCCGAAACTCATGTAACTGTTTTTAAAATGAAGC
>BMAV01012505.1:0-10404 GCA_019973955.1 Trichonephila inaurata madagascariensis | reverse complement strand
TCTGAGACACCATTGTGAAAAACGTTTGTCGCGTTTATGGTGTTTGGGGTTAGAAAGTCACCCCCTAAATCAGAACAATTTAAATTTTATTCTCTCCCTTAACTTAACAACCCATGGTAGGAAATGCACACTCCTATTAAGTATAGGAGCAATTACACGGCAGAAAGGATACTAAATATTTGATTATAAATCAATTAACTTACTCTTGGAAAGCTTTGAATGTCTACGGTCTAAAGTACCATAATTCCGTTCTCAATTGTTCGACCTCCGGTCGTTATTATTCAATTCTAACTTATTGACTAAATCGTCAATTATCAATCTCTGATCATTTAGCAATTAATCGTCGAGTAATTCTCGACTAGTTCTCAACTACTTTCCAATAACCACTATCGCGTACCTAAAAGTTAATGCTTAAACATAGCCCTTGTGACATCTCACGCGTCCTTTCTCTAACATAACCTCTGTGTTCTTTGACGGCCACGATTAATGGCAAACCTTTTCCAACCCAAATCCAAGAAGTGAAACGAAGGATAGGTGCAAATAAGATAACCTTTAAAAGGATAGAAGTTTTAGTGAGCGGGATGGCAATTTAGAGAAAGTTCAGTTCAGAGAAAATAGAAGTGTTGACTGACGGCTTACCTAGAATCAAGACACAATCTAGCCCTTCAACCAAGGTACATACCATTGTACGCCAACCTAGAGAAATATCCGAAGTGGATTGGACGTTGCGTAGAAAACAAGGTAGGAAGATTATATTCTGAACGCGAATATGTTATTGAGATTGAGAGTAGGCGGGTATAGTATAATTATATTGATGTGATCTAATTGTGCGATCTGTGTTAATTAAGATTACGGGTTTTGGTTTATTCTCACTTAATATAAGTTTGTTCGATATCTAAGTAATTTAAGTTAAATTCTTAATAAAAGTCATATTAAGAATTCTAAAATGTCTCATCATTTCGAGAATCCCACACCTCTAACTTACGCTGAAACTCCACGACATGGTCTACGAAGATCGACCATGTCACATCCTTCATTGACATAAACAGTTTCTTCTTCTTCTTCGGGAGAATTTTCTCAATAGAACAACATTCAAAAGAAACAGATTTACCCCAAGTGGATTAGTGTAGGCTCACGGATAGACCCGTTACGATAGCCTTAAAGCGACAATAGTATGACAATAGGGTCACAGCTAACTCGTTAAGATGATCACAAACATAAACAGGCGTCATTATGTCATATCAAGAATTTTATTTTTACTAACAAATAGTTATACAGCTCACATATGATCCAATATTTATTGGAAGTAACATTGAAAAATACGTTTTAAATTTAATTTAAAACATATTTATTAAACATAGCAACAAAATAATCAGAAAAAAACGTATGTTCATTTTCTGTATGATCTGTTTATGATTAAATGTCTTACTTTTTACGTTTTTCTCAGAACTTTAATTCTTTAATATGTTGAAAGAAACTGGTTTCCCACACTATTTTAAATTGTTATTGTAAACTTGGTGAATATCACTGCTAAATAAACAAATGGGGATAGCGTCATCGAATGCAGTTGTTCCTCACGATCGCCCTTGACCACGTTGTCTGTCAACCGATTAAGTGCTTCAAAAATAATTTCAAACTGTTGATATGACACTTTCAAAGATATTCAAACCTCAGGCGGCTTCTATTTGTGTTTGACCTCCTTCGATTTTACCAGTTATTCGCCATTGACCTTCTTAACCTTTGAACTGTCAAGTTATTTTGATGATTTAGGAACATATAAACTGTCAAACTTTTTTATTCCAAAATTCAAAAGTTTAGTACAAAAGGAAATATACTTAGTAGTTAAAAATTGATATTTTGAATTACATGTAAAAAATTTTTAAGGTTTCGTAGCAACGGTATATTTGCTTTAGGTAGCTTCCACACAGCGTGGCAGTGGTAAAGTTCATTACAAGTGGAGCATTTTTTTTTTAATTTTTTTAAATTAAATTAAATTAAAACGAATACGTATTATCAGTTTAGTAATTCAGTTTTCTGTGGTATAACTCAGTGCTTCTCAAACTTTCAATACTTGCGACCTAATATTCAATCATAATTTTCATCGCAACCCTCTCCATTCAATAAAAATGTATTGATTTCGAAAATGCGACATTTGGATGCTAAAGCTACAATACGACTTTAACCTCTTAAGTGCCACTGGCGTTTATAAACATCTCACTCAACCAAAGCGTTAATTGCCCCCGACTTATATATAGATCTTTCCGAAATGCGATATTTTATATTCACTGATATCTATAAAACTATTCCAAAGGCTTTGGAATGCAATAAAATGACCTTGACAGTGTTTACGAAGGATTTAGTTATTCCAGGGGATTTACTTATATATTCTCTTTCTCGTCCACACACATATGCGTGCAAAACGAAGGCATTGGGGAGCGAATCGCGTAACTTTTAATCGGCAGTTAAGCGATCATTAATAAACAATAAACAACAAATTATGGAGATAACTGTTAATTTTTGCATATAATTTTATAAATGACAAACCCGTGGGGTCACTATAAATTATTGAATTTATTCTTAACTTAGAACAGTTAAATTAATTATAAAATACATTGTGCAGTACTGATGCATTTATAAGCGTATTATATCAGTATAAATGTTTTTCTATGTCAGAATGTATGTTGTTTGTTTACTTTCGATATATTAATAATTTTTTAAAAAATAATCTTTTGTTTTAGACTTTCACATGTCGCACCCCTCTTAGGGTCGTCAAGCCCTTCTAGGGGGGCATCCCCCACAGTTTGAGAAGCGCTGGTATAACTGGAAACACTTTTCCAAGCACAAACCAACTCCGCAATCATTACACCAGAATCATGTTAACTTCCTTACCTTTTTCCATTTGGGCACCTATGTGCTTAACAACAAACTTTTCACTGTCTTGTAGGCTTACGTAGGAACATGGGATATAAAATGCCCTTTTCAGTTAGATGGGCAGGGTTATCTACTGTAGGTAGTCTGCCAGGATTCTTTTGTCCAGAAGCTACATAATCATATTTATAAAAGGCTCTTCTACAACTTGGATTTGAAATTATAAAAATATAATATGTTTCTCAAATACTTCTTTGAGTAGCAAAAAGGAGTTCCAGAGTACCTTGTATAATAAATGTAAAAATATTTATTTATAATACTTTTTCTGGCGTTTTCGAGTTGTTGGATGAAAGGACATTTCCTGATCACAGCCATCTACACCACCCATACTTAGATTGTAGTCAAAAACAATCTTTGGCTTAAATCTTGACTTTTTTTTGGTTGATCGTGTGAAAATATCATGAATACTACTCATCAAACACTATCTACTGAATTGAGCCCAAATTAACTTTTCCCGATATAGATTCGGATTTGACAAAGAGATGAAGCCAAAATAAGCTTCTCTCAATATGTATTCGAGTATAACAGTAAGATGCAATCAAAAAATTACGCCGTATAATACTCGGGAATGACATTTTAGAGCCTTTTAACTGTCATGCGCGAGATAATCTCGAGCATGACAGTTAAGGTATCCGACTACGTTCAGAACCGTGATTTTGCAAAAGCGCATAAATGGATACTATTTATGATATTTAGTGTCACTTAGATTAGACAATGTATATAAAATTGTTTTAAGAATAGTATTATAGTAAAAAAATTATTCAAGTACAATATTTTGACAAAAAATGAACAAAGAATGACCCATTTTCAAAATATTCTGCTTGTGTGAAAAATGCTTCTATTATAATAATAGTTTGCCTGTATATAGCTCAGACAGAGGCTCAACTAGAATTTTTGAAATATATAACTTAGAAGTGGGTGTATCCATGTTTTACGACAACAAAGGGGAGAAATTTTATAAGAAAAAAACGCCGATAATTACTTCAATGGGTTATAACTCTGAAAATAATCTGAATTTTTCAAAAATCATAGTTGAGGCTATCTGAAAAAGTTTTGGCTTTAAATAAGCAAAATATTATTATTATAGAAGCATTTTTCACAAAAGGAGAACATTTTGAAAAAAGATTATTCTAAGTTATTTTTTTGCCGAAGTATTGTATTTAAATAATTTTTTTTTGATAAAATGTGTCCTTAAAATAATTTTATACGTGTATTCTAATCTAAGTGACACTAAATATCATGAAAATTATCCATTTATGCGCTTTTTAAAATCACGGTTCCGAACGTAGTCGGATACCTTAAAAGGTTAAATGATGCTTTTGAGGTAATGATTATTGAACACTCTTAAAAACCACATTCTCCTTAAACTATACTGCAAACCGGAATTCTAACATGCGTCAACTGCACCTCACATTGTCAATCACTGAATTAGCATATTTTCTGTGCTAAAGTACACGTGGAAGCAGCGGCGTAACGGAGAATATTATGCCCCTGCAAAGTCAGGTTATTGGCCCTAAACTGTATTACACTAGGGATTGCAAAACCATAACATAACTGTTGTAAATTAAATGTAAAATGAATAGATGCGGTTGTACGTCATCTGAGAGTTAAACTTTTTTTAGCTTGTAGAATCAGTTATGTAATGTTCTTAGTGCTGTATGTTTGTCTTCTGTGTGTGTCATCTAATAAACCAAAATATCTAAAAGGATGGATTGAATCATTGAAATTATATAAAAATATAGGGATATAATTGCCTCACTGACCAAAGAAATGTATCAGAAAATATAACAATAGCATAGGCTTTGGGCCCTCTAGAATCCTGGACCTCCTCCCCAGCCGCGATGTAGGGTGTACGTGGAAGTGCAATTTTGTGTTCGATTGCTGCATTGGGCATTGGTTACAACACTTACTTTACACTTATATTTTTCTCATTATCCTTTAAGAGTAACAGGACATGCTCGAAAGAGTAAAATGCCAAAATTAAGACTCTTTGTGCATGGGACATATATCCGATTTTAATAAAAATATTTTAATCATTCTGTATAGAAACACAAAAAAATAATTCTTTAGTTCAAATTTTTTTTTTCTCTGTTTAATTTAAGTTGGACATAATTTTTGAGATCTCATACTACATATTTATGTTTAGGTACTATTTTTTAAAAAAGTGCCTCTTAAATATTAGGTTGGGGAAAGAAATCCATTATTTTTTTCGGTAGATGGCTGTAGTGTCGATATCTCGTGAAGTATCGATCAAACAACTTCAAATTTATGCTCGTTGTCAAGGTGACATTTCATTCTAAAAAAATTCTTTTGCTGTTTTTTGTTTGGTCCTTTCAGTTGTGAGTTACAGGGTGTAAAAAATGGAAGTCAACAAAGAGAAAATTCGGTACATTTTACAGTTTTTCTTTGATAAAGGCGAAAACGCAAGCCAAACGTCTGAAATTATGAATGGTGTTTATGGTGCCAATACTGTAACAGCTAATTACATGCAATTTGGTTTCGTCGATTCCATTCCAGCATTTTTGATGTCAAAGATGCACCTCGCACAGGCAGGCTCGTCATCGAAAATGTCGATAAAATCACAGAAATAATCGAAGTTGACCGGCATGTTAGTAGTCGTAGCATCACCCAGGAGCGAAAGATCGACCATAAAACAGTTTTAAGCCATTTGTGCCAAGTTGGATTCAGAAAGAAGCTCGATGTTTGGGTGCCACACCAATTAACACAAAAAAACATGATGGATCGAATTTAAATCTGCGAAGCATTGGCCAAACGGAACGAAATCGACCCATTTCTTAAACGGATGGTGACTGGGGATGAGAAAGGGGTCACATACGATACTATTGTGTGAAAACGATCGCGTGGTTAAAGCATGATGAAGCAGCTCAAACAGTGGCCAAACCAGGAATAACGGCCAGAAAGGTTCAACTATGTATATGGTGGGACTGGAAAGGAATAATTTATTATGAGTTGCTTCCGTATGTCCAAATACTAAATTCAGATCTCTACTGTCAACAACTGAACCGTTTGAAGCTAGTGATTGTCCAGGAGCGACTAGAATTGGCCAACAGAAGAGGTGTTGTGTTCCATCAGGACAACGCCAGGCCCCACAAGTCTGTAGTGACTCGCCAGAAACTCTGGGAGCTTGGTTGGGATGTTTTAATGCTTCCACCATATAGTCCGGAATTGGCACCAAGCGATTACCACCTTTTTCTCGCATTGCAAAACTTCCTGAATGATAAGAAAATGGGATCAAGAGAATTGTGAAAATCGATTACTAGAGTTTTTAGCCAATAAGGACCAAGACTTCTATGAGAGAGGCATTATGAAGCTACCTTTAAAATGGCAACAAATTATACAACAAAACGGTATATATTTGACCCAAATCGGACAATCGGAAACATGTTAAATAAAATTTTGAATTTTATGCAAAAATAATGTATTTCTTTTTCCCCAACCTAATATATGTCTTCTCTGTGGCGTGGTTGTTTTGTCGCTGGCCTTCTGACCCAAGGTTGCGGGTTCGACCCCGGCCCAAGTTGAAGGATTTCCATGATGCCGAAAATCGACAGCGGCCATGTCGTACGATTATACAGCACGTAAAAGATCCCTAGGGGGGTGCTCTAGGCAAAATTAAATCCAAGTACAGGCTCGCATCGTCAGAGCTCAGGTGCCTCCCTCTAGGGAAGAAACTGGACGTCAAAATTACCTGCGGCGATTGGTATCCGTCTATATAGCGCCGCACTAAAAAGAGATACCTGCTTTCGGTGATGTAATAGGTAGATTGATGAATTCTGTTCATAATCTGCAATTAGAAATTTAAAAAGCCTCTTAAATATGTAAAATATGTTTTTGCACATATATAAAACAATGCACAAAATATAGTGAACCTATTTTTTTAATAAAATATTATATATAAGATAGTTTCTTTAAAAAAAATTATAAAACTTTGTAATTTTGAAAATTTCTATGCTCCCCTCCTCTTTTTCCTGCATAAAACTATATTTTTTATATATAACCGTGATTTTGCAAAAGCGCATAAATGGATAATTTTCATGATATATAGAGTCACTTAGATTAGAATACATATATACAATTGTTTTAAGGACATTTTGACAAAAAAATTATTTAAATACAATATTTTGGAAAAAAATTAACTTAGAATAATTTTTTTTCAAAATGTTCTCCTTTTGTGAAAATAATGATAATGATTATAATGATATTTTGTATATAGCTCAGACCTCTCTACAGAGGCTCAACTAGAATTTTTGAAATATATATCTTAGAAGTGGGTTTATCCATATTTTAAAACAGAGGAGAGCAATTTTAAAAAAAAACGCCGATAATTATTTCAATGGGTTGTAACTCTGAAAATAATGTGAATTATTCAAAAATCATAGTTGAGCCTCTGTAAAGAGGTCTGAGTCTATATACAGGCAAAATATTATTATAATAGAAGCATTTTTCACAAAAGGAGAACATTTTGAAAAAGATTATTCTAAGTTAATTTTTTGCCAAAATATTGTATTTAAATAATTTTTTTGTCAAAATGTCCTTAAAGCAATTTTATGCATGTAGTCTAATCTAAGTGACACTAAATATCATGAAAATTATCCATTTATTTGCTTTTTTTAAAATCACGGTTCCGAACGTAGTCGGATACCTTAAGGTATCCGACTACGTCATTCTATGTTCATTTTTGTCAAAATATTGTACTTAAATAATTTTTTATTGTAATAATATTCTTAAATCAATTTTATATACATTTTCTAATCTAAGTGACACTAAATATCATAAATATTATCCAACTATACGCTGTTGCAAAATCATGGTTTCGAACGTAGTCGGATACCTTAAAAAAACTGTGTATCATTGTTTGTACAAAAATTTTGCGCGACCACATAAGAATTGCGCAAAGTTTACACACTTTGGGGTAATTTTATGTCTTTTATTTGTAGTATATTATTGTTTAGCAGTAATAAACATCCGCAATAAGTTTTTACTTTGAATATAATGTTATAAAAATTTTAATGAACAAAATATAAAACGTCATATTATGTAATTACACGGTAAATTATACCTAAACTATAATCTGTTTATTAAGTGTAGTTGCTTTGAGTTCACTTTTGAGATCAATTGCTTGAATTTTAAAGGGATGGTTTAAAACTCATTTGTAGCACCATTTTATCACGAACCATGTTGGTTTCGAAGAAAAAGGGTTACTAGTGAAAAAATTCGGACATACATTAAGACCCCGCTTAACGCGTAGGATATGTTCCATCAAAATAGAGCGTAATGCGAAACAGCGCTAAACGAGGCTATCTTAACATTTAAATAATGGGGTTAGAGGAAGATGGATAGAAAATTGGTTAGGTATTAAATTTAATAATTGTTTTTTTTTTAATAAAAATAAAACCAAACATTTATTTCTTAGAAAAATAAAAACAATATAAACGAATATATACATATAAAAACAAATAAAATTCTTAGTCAGTCAGATAATTCAGTCTATTCTGTGTTTCCAATATTTTCTGCCTTTTTGTCAAGAAGGCATCTTGTTGAAGTTGCAAAATTCAATGCAGCACTCATTTGAGATGGACGTTCACCAGAATCTAACCTTCTAATCACTTGCATTTTAGTTTCCAGTGAAATGCTTTTTCTGGTTGCTTTCTTTTCTCGTTTTTCATTATCACCCATGATAAAAACTAAAGATCATAATATTTGTCACTGTATTAATCGTTATAGTATTACATAAATTTATACTTACAATAATGTCAACAAATGTTTCAAATGATAAAAATGCGTCCGGACAGCACCGCACCAAACAAGAAACACAACTACACTGTTTCGGATATGTTAAGTACATAGTTTGAAACCTACAATTTTGGAGAATCCCCGTAGCGCTGCGAGCAATTTCGGGGAATCCCCGGGTTGAAATAAAAGAGCGCTAAGCCGAAACAGCGTTAAGCGCGGGGTCTTACTGTATATAATTAAAACTCTCCTTACGTTAAAAGTATAAATGAAAGTATATATAAAAGTATGCTAATAGTTCAAGATGGCAAAAGAGATGAGAGCTTTTTAATTACCATATTAATTATTCTTTTACGAAGATGGCAATGTGTGTAATATAATGATTGTATTTATATTTTTCACACAAAAGTATTCATTGATAAAGAAAAGTTTCAAAATTTCACAAGTATTCCTTATTGGCCATTAAAATGACAATACTATTACAATTACTCATAATTCTTATACAATCCAGTAGGAGCAATTTGAAGGTACACAGGGACCAAAATTGTAGACACAGCCAAGGACGTTTTAAGATTCTTTGAAGCACTGGACCCAGAGAAATCTTAAGAGTTTTGAGACCCTGGGCCTCTATGCAAAAGTAGGCCCTACCTGAGATCTTAAAAGTAGACAATATATAGCATCCATTGTCTAATACTCGTTCAAACGGTGATTTGAAACTAATACATGTGCACTATTAACAATCTCAAAAACCTGTGAACAAACCGGCTCGACCAATGGCCACATTTCGACGCAGTGAGTTGAATGATTGTTTAAGGAAGCGTTTCTCAAACTGTGTGGGGCGCGCCCCCTTAGGGAGGCGTGGTAACTCTACCAGGGGGGTACGAGCATATTCGAAAGTCGAGAACAAAATATTATTTAAAAAAATTATTACTTTACTGAAAGTAAACAAACAAAATGCATTCCGACATAATAAAAAAATAAAACTAACATTTACACTGATATAATACACTTATAAATGTATCAGTAGTGTTCAATGTATTTGATAATTAATTTAACAATACCAAGTTTAATAATTACCAGCGGTCCCGTGGGCTTATCATATGTAAAATTATACACAAAAATTAACACTTGATAATTTGTATGGTTTATAAATCCTTCAATTACCGATTAAAAGTTACGCGATTCGCTCCCCAATGCATCCGTTTTCCACGTAGAAGCGCGTATATGATGTACTGAGAGGAGGGGGGGAAAATGAATAAATAAGAAATCCTCTGATATAAGTAAATCCTTTGAAAACACTGTCAAGTTCCTTTTATTGCATTCCAAAAATAATTTTATGGATAGCAATGTACAAAAAAGGTCCTACTTCGAAAAGCATATATATACGTCAGGGGAATTTAACGCACTGGTTGAGCTAGACGTATATATACGCCAATGGCCCTTAAGAGGTTAAAGTCGTATTACGGATTTAGTGTCAAAGTATAGTAATATTGAATTTCTGCACTGTCATTCGTATGGAAGAATTATGAATTATTATTCGTCATGGTGAAAATTATGATTGAAAATTAGGTCTCAAATGTTGAAAGTTTGAGAAGCTCTTGTTTAAGGTATTACGCCTAGGCTTAGACAAGGACAACGGTCATCACATGATAATGCAGTCTTACCACTTTTCCCAGCTGACATGCTGTTTGAAATTCTATATGTACGGGAATAATATTTGACAGT
>BMAV01012504.1:0-21870 GCA_019973955.1 Trichonephila inaurata madagascariensis | reverse complement strand
TTTTACTAAAATTTCTTTGTTTTATTTATAAAAATTTTTTTGTTTTGGGTGTTGAATAGTTTCTTAGAAAAAAGGTATATAAATATCTCAAAATGCAATGCCTTTTTTCGTTGCACGTAACTTGTTACATACATAAAAATACATAAATTTCATGTTCAAAAACATAAAAACAGATTTCTTGTTGTTTTGAATACTATTAATCTAATATTTAAAGAAAATTTTTAATTCTGATATGTATGAAATTGTTACAGGTGAATATATAAAACACTAATGAAACTTTTCGAAATATCGTATAATCATGTATTACCAAAACCATTATTTCATGTATTGACACGATGTATTTATGATCTTTATAGACAAATTTGATGAAAGTAATGTATCAGAACTGAAAATTCCTTAAAAATTGATACAGAATTTGAGTAAAGCAATGCAACCGCTTCAAAAAAAACTTGATAGCTTAAAAGTAAAAAATGCTATATATGTATTTTCTGTGAAATCTAAGTAAAAGAAAAAAACTAAAAAGTCTTAAAAGTAATAGAGGATAAGCTAATATTTAATAATATAGGGGGATAAAATAAATGTTGTAGTTCATCATTTTTTGTGATGAAGTGCTTTTTACATTAAAAATACATTTTTCTCAAAATGATTGTTTTCAAACTGCGTGTATCTTTTTCTCAGAATCTACAGAATGAATGCACATGCAATTGTTACTGCACAAAAATTATATGTAACTATATATACTGGAACTACTTTTTTGGATATTTTCCCAAAATATTTTGCTGAAAAGCAGTTATCGTAAAAAAGTAACAATTTTCAAAAATTTCACAGTGATACTTTTACGTTGAATTTTTTGAAAAAAGTAAACAATATATTTGAAACATTTTGCCATTGTATAAATAAAAAAGCCTAATTCATATACAGACAAAATTTGAAGTTTTTATATTTAACAGTTTCTGGGAAACAGGAGTGACATAGCCATCTGTCGATAGCTATGACGTGGGGGTTCCGCGTAAGTTAGAGGTGTGCGATTATCGGAAGGATGAGACATTCTATAATTCTTAATACAACTTTTATTAAGAATTTAACTTAAATTACTTATATAACGAACAAACTTATATTAAGTGAGAATAAACCAAAGTATGCCGATTTATTTAAGTCAGATCGCACAACTAGATCACTTATCAAAATATAATTATCTGCCTAATCTCGCTTCAATATTAAACTATCGTTCAGAATATAATCCTCCTACCTTGGTTGAAGACTCAACAATACTGATACTTGCAGGTAGACTTATGTACTCGTGTGCAATTGTTCCTCCTAGTAATTATTAGCGAGGGTGGGCGTCTCCTTGATTCTTGAGTAGGCCGTCTAAACACAATTCCAACTGTTCCACACTAGCTTTCTAAGATTGCCATTATTTCTCACTAAACTTTCTATCCTTTTAAAGGATATCTTATTTGCATTGTTGCTTCGTTTTTCCTCTCGGAATTGGGTTGGAAAAGTTTTGCCATTAATCGTGGCCGTCAAAGAACGTAGGAGTTATGTTAGAAGAAGAACGCGAGAAATGTCACACAGGTTCCTAAAAAAGCTATATTTAACATTGTCGGTATAGGGGTACCGACTAACCTTAACATTGTTTTTTAGTAGGAGGCTGAAGAAAATTCTCATATACATTGTTTTTAAAAAATTTTGGATAACAATATTTTATATACATAAATTAAATAATTCCCTTTAATTTCCTCCCAAATAACTGTTAAATTTCAGAAACCGTCTTTAAATATTTAACTAAATTACCCGCATAACCGGGATTCAATCGTAATCGAATCATAAAAGTTAACAGCTTTCATCTTTTAAAATTAAGATTGCGTCTGAACACTATCGAGCGAAAAATAGCTTTACGCCAATCATAGACTCTGTAAGAAGAAGTCGCGTGGGATTTTGCCTCATATAAATAGCCAGAGTTCTTTGTTCCTTCCTCTTTGCATGTTTTTCTTCATTATGTTGAGTCCAAGTCCTTTGTGTGCCTGTGTCTTTACCTTGTGAAAGCTTTACAGCTCTACAGCATTTTGTACTCCCATATGATTGTTTTTAATCACCTTAACGTTGTGATTGTTACTTCTAATTATGTATTTGTTGTTCATCATATCCATATCTTAAGAAGAAATCAAAATGTCCTTAAACCAATCATGCGTCTTTCCTTCAACAATTAGAATTAGATCCCCACAACATGTGCAAATAAATACGAAAAATCACTTCCCACCTACCATGATTATTACAAGTACATTTAATTTTAAATAAAGGAGAATTCATTAAGAGAATTTTTAGATTATGCCGATTGTCACTAGAACTGCTGTGGGCAAAGAACCAGGGATCCTTACCACCAATGTTCAAGAAATCGATCTTTAAAATAGAGGAAGGTCTGGACAAGCATCGCGTTGGATGGCCACACACACATCTATGTCTGTGACAGGAGACACTGTGAGTGCTGTGAGATATAGGGATGAAGTCTTGTATTTCTATGTTTGTCTTTTCAATGATACAGTTGGTCCTGGTTTTATTTTAGTGGTTGACAAAGCGAGGCACAAAGAGCTCATCTTGTCGACGAATTTCTGGAATGTGAGAATATTCGCCGGATGGATTGGCCTGTTAGATCTCCAGACCTCCATATGGAGATCTGGGAGAGCAATTGCAACTCCCAAATTCCCTACAAAAACGATCTAAGGCCTGAAACCAAAGCTGCTGAACAATGGATTATTTGCAAATTAAAAAATTATTTTTATTATATATATAATAGGAGTTGTTATATGATCTCCATCTCCAACACCGTTCAACCGATCACAATGAAAATTGTCATATATATGTTTGTTGTTGTTTTTTTCCGAAGGTTTTTATGCTATCCACTTTGTTGCAGCAAAAAATGTTTTAACCATATGTTACACACCACAGGTATTAAGAAGACCTTGTGCTAGAAATTTTAAGTTATCCGACTACGTTCGGAACCGTGATTTTAAAAAAGCGTATAAATGGATAGCATTTATGATATTTAGTGTCACTTAGATTAGAAAATGTATATAAAATTGTTTTAAGAATAGTATTACAATAAAAAATTATTTAAGTGCAATATTTTGATAAGAAAATGAACATAGAATAACCCATTTTCAAAATATTCTCCTTTTGTGAAAAATGCTTCCATTATAATAATATTTTGCCTCTATATAGCTCAAACCTCTGCACAGAGGCTCAATTAGAATTTTTGAAATATATAACTTAGAAGTGGGTTTATCCATGTTTTACAACAACAGAGGGGAGAAATTTTAAGAAAAAAAACGCCGATAATTATTTCAATTGGTGGTAAATCTCAAAATAATGTGAATTTTTTTTAAAAAAAAATAGTTCGGACTCTGATGAAGTTTTTACTTTATATAAGCACACACACACACACAAAATTTTATTATTTTAGAAACATTTTTTATAAAAGGAGAACATTTTGAAAAAATGTTATTCTAAGTTACTTTTTTACCAAAATATTGTACTTAAACATTTTTTTTGTCAAAATGTCCTTGAAACAATTTTATGCGTATATTCTAATCTAACAGGAAAGCACGACTTAAGGAAATTCATTTGGGTCGAGACTTGGTGTATTAGTAGTACTCCTTTAGGTGTTCAACCTCAAATATAATTATGCCGAATGGTCAGTCATTCGAGGAAAGCTTCAAATTCATGCTTAGCTTTTATAAAATTAAATTTCAACTTCCGCCAACGATTTCGTAGCCTGGTTGGTATATCGTATGCATAATATGCGCGAACTCTGTGTTCGATTCATGGGTCAAATTTTTTCAGTTCATTTAATTATTTTTAAGATTAAATAAACTATTTATGAAAGGTTTATTAATAATTAAATGATATTTTATGTAATTATTTTGTATTTTATAAAGTAAAAAAATTACTGTAATTATATAAATATTTATATTAAATTTTATAAATATATTTTTTATTAACAAATAATATTTAAAAATAAAATATATAATGAATATTAAATGATATTATACATAAAAATTAGTTACCAATAGTTTTATAATGTGAAATAAAAAATATTCTAGTAATAAAATATTATATATAATATAAAATAATTTATAAAGTATATTATTATTAAATTAATTATTTTATAATTTTATAAACATTTAATAAGTTTTTTTGAATAAATTTAAATAATTTTAAAAAGTTTATTAAAATAATTTTAAAAAAATAATTATTTCAATGATAAATAATAAATTTAATAATAAATTAATAATAACTTTAATAATAAATTTATAATCTTAGTAATAGTATAATAATAATTTCAATAATAAATTAATAATCATTTGAATAATCATTTCAATAATAAATCAATAATCATTTTAATAAGAAATTAATAATTTTCAAAATACTTTAATATTTTAATAATAAATTAATAATATTAATAATAATTCTTATTAATAATAATTCGTATTAATAATAATTCTTAATAAAAATTCTTATTAATAATAATTCACATTAATTAATTTTAATTATTATATTATTTTAATTAATAATTATTTTATATAATTTTAATTAATAATTATTTTACATAATTTTAATTAATAATTATTTTACATAATTTTAATTAATAATTATTTTATATAAGTTTAATTAATAAATAATTTTAATAATTTTAATTAATAATTATTTTAAATAATTTAAATTAATAATTATTTTATATAATTTTAATTAATAATTATTTTATATAATTTTTAATAATAATTATTTTAAATAATTTTAATCAATAATCATTTTAAATATTTTTTAATAATAATATTAAATAATAAAAATAATAATTTAAATAATAAATTTATTTAATTGTTTTTACTTTATAAAATACAAAATAATTACATAAAATATCATTTAATATTTAATAAAACCTTTTCATAAATAAGTTTATTTAATTTCAAGAATATTTAAATGTGAAATGTAAAATAAAATTGATCGATGAATCGAACCCAGAGCTCGCGCATAATATACAGACGATATATCAACCAAGCTACGAAATCGTTGGCGGAAATTGAAATTTAATTGTATAAAAGCTAAGCATGAATTTCGAAGGCTTTTTTCTCTGAATTGACGGGCCTTTCTGCGGAATTACATTGAGGGTTGAACACCCTAAAGAGTACTTTTATTACACCAAGTCTCGACCCCAAATGAATTTCCTTAGTCGTGCCCTCTCCTTGTAACACTGAATATCACGAAAATTAACCATTTATGCGCTTTTTTAAAATCACAGTTCCAAACGTAGTCGGATACCTTAACCAATCAACCAACCAAAAAATTCTTAAAGCCATTTTCACTAATACTATCCCTATACATTGTGTGTTGCTGCTACTTTAATTCAAGCTATCCTATTCTCTCCCTCATTACTCCACTTAGCTAATTGCGGAATGCTCCCCGTCATGGTACCATATTCTGCCACTTGAGCCAACAAAATCTCACCGCTGGAAAAGAAAGGAAGATCCGAAAAACAAGTCCTCGCTTTGGAAAGAGTACAATGGAACTAAAGAAGAAGCTTTGAGCGTAAAAGAGAAATGCAGCGGAAAATGTCTGTAAAAAAGAGGGACGAATTACTCTTAAAGAAAAAAGAATATTACAATAGACACAGAGAATGGAAAAGCTTAAGATCCTTAAGAAGACTTCTTAATCGTTGGTTAGGTTCACCTGAAACATTAAAGATCCCTCATTTTTTAGCTGTGTAAAAAGATTTGAAAGAAAACAAGAAATTATCTTTTCAAGTAGTCGGAATGGTACTTGATTGTCTCGTTATTTTTAGTTTTATTGTTTGTGTTTAGTCATATTTTTGGTATTTGTAGCTATTTTTTTAAGGACTTGTGTTTCTTTTGTTGCAATTTGAGTTCATTTCCCATCCCCTCCCCAAAAACAGGTACGTGGCTATACTATTAATATCATTAGTCTAGTTTAGTATGAGAGGTATAAGAACTTATAAATTCATATTAAAGAGTTTTTGTAAGTAGGTTTATTTTTGCACGTATTTAATGACTTTGAATTGATAAAAACTTCATTTTAGTGCACTTGAAGTGTTTTTATTACAAATTAGTCTTAAACAACTTCACTTAAGTAGCAGCATTATAATCAAATTAAGGCATCTGATTGGGTTATGTATCATGGTTTTGAAAAAACGTATAAATGATTTTTTTTCTTTAGTTTTATCTCAATGAAATCTCTCTCAATCTCTCCCATGTAAATTTATGTGTAGATCTTCACAAAAAAATAATGGCCTTTAAAATCTTATATATAAACGTAGCTAAAAAATTTTCTACAACGTTTTAGGTTATGAATATATGCTAAAATAAATTACTCCAAAGAATTGAATACATGCATACTAAAAATCTTTTATTTATAATTTATTCAAGAAGTAACAATGCGTTTCATCTAGGTGTCAAGGAAACATCTTTTTAGTTCATGGTAAGAAATAATTACTTCGACTTCACTTTTTGTTATCGTGAAGAAATTTTCATAAATTATTTTCACGATAAAGTATTCGAAACGGCAGAACGAACATATCTCATTAAATTGGGATTGCACGTACGAAATTAAACAAAAAAATATATCCTTAACTATAACTTTTACTTCAGTTACTAGTTATATAAACGTGAATAAATTTATTCTACATTTGTTAAAGAAAAGATTTTGAGATAACAAATCTCATGTCAAGGGAAAATTCTGCTTCTATATTTTCGACTGCATAAGATGTCTTTGAATTTTAAGCAAAATTATTTTATCGAAATATGTAATATATGAAATTCGAAATGATTTTCACGCAAGTGTATATAAAAAACACTTTTCCGACATTTGTTAGATTATTTATTTTACTTCATGTATAATAAATTTTATTTCCTGTTTTTCTTCCTTTATATTTGAGGTGCTGCAAATCCAGAGGACAGAATCCACGACTTAGAGATTTGTAAGCACGTAACATACCACTAGACAAAAGTGATCAGCCCTTTCCAGAGGATGTTACTTGTTTATGAAGTATCGCTATACTACTCCAACCCCATGGAATCGGTGGATAGGCGAACGAACGATATACTGCTTATAGTGAGCGTGTGAGTTGTTTGTTACGTCAAGTAATCTGACGACTTTGGTTGATGCGTCAAGTGAATCTGACGACTTTTGGTTGATGCGTCAAGTAGATCTGATGACTTTTAATTGGTTTATCTGCGGGTAAATGGCGCCGCGACAGATCAAAAGGTTTAGTCAAGGTCCCCAATGAGGTGCTGTAAATCCGGAGGACAGAACCCGTGACCTTTGGATTCGTAAGCACGTAACATACCATTAGACAAAAGTGATCATCCCTCCCGGAAGCTGTTACTGGCTTATGAAGTACCACTACAGGTATTTTGGGATTCTTTCTGAATTATAATAAAAGGTAGAAAATAATGCTTTTGAGGAAGAAGGTTATTTTATGCGCCAAATTGAAACTGAAGCACAATGTGGTCTTTCTATAATAGTGAGAACGCTGAAAGCATATTCTGAAAAAATTTATATCCCAAACAGGGAGTGATCTGGACGATCCGAGAAAACCACGTTATGGGAAGACAAGTATTGCACACTATTTCACTTTAAAAAGGTAGCTTAATTCACCACAAATTTTGAAATGGCTTTTGTGATATCAAATATCGTTGGTCTAGCTATCAAAATGCGTAACTCCTTTTGGGGTGCTAATTTGATATAGCTAATTTGTTGTTTATGTTCGTTAAGATGAGCGATAACATTACAATATGGTTACCTTGGTATTTGTATCGTGTGATAATGTGGTTGTCATGAGAATAACGTATATTGGAGTTTTTTATTGGTTTTTCCGCGGTATCCCTATTAATTTCAGACGATTTTAATTCGATTTCTTTAAAAATTCAGCCATTTTTATTGCTTTTGTTCTTCAAGCTACTATTTCAGTGTTGTATGTTGTGCTATTTTCGTATATGGATATTTCTAATATCATTTTTGAGTACCAGGATATTTTTTAAAATTAGATGGAGCGTGCTGTGCTTTTAAATATTGCTATAAATCGAACATGTCAACTTTATTTTACTTTTTAGTAATGCTTTTTTGAACGTTCCTTGTTCGAGGAAATTCATTGAAGGAACTCCCAGTTTTTGGAATATTGCAAGTTACCAGCATTTATTAATTAATATTCATTAGTAATTTTAATTCATATTATGTAATTATTTTATTCATAATATAATAAACTAATTTTTTTATAATTGTTTTTTTATATTATTTATTCATAATATTTTTATTTTACTTTTTTTTATAAATATACAAATGATACTTATTTATATTTATTACTAAGTTATTTATAATTATATTATTATTATTATACTATATTAGCACTATTATATATATGTATATTATATGAATATTATTATATATAATAATTATGATTATATAAAAATTATATGAATATTATATATTATTATTATATACAAATTATATGAATGTTATCATATATCGTAATAGCTATTAAATTATATTACATGATAATAATAATATATCACATAATATTATTACATATTATTTTTATTATATTATATTGATATTAGTTATTTTTAATCTGTTCCTATATTCTTCATCTGAAATTTATTTCAAAATCGCGCCAAACAGCGCTTGGCGCGTAGCACTCCTATATCAAATTTGTTCTATTGGGGAGTTACGCATTCTGATAATTAGGTCTACAATATGAATGCGTATCAAAGAACTATGAGGAGACTGCTGGTAGTAGGGTTACGAGGCTTCAAAGCTCTACTAAAAACTTAACTAATCGATTTTTAATGCAATAAGTGATTGGCATGGGCAAGGGAACATTCATTATGGACTTTTAAAGTCTGGGACAGTGTAATATTTCATGATGAAATTCAGTTTTTAATTTTAGGTTGTGATACCCCGCGGCGCGGGGGTATCATCTCTTTATCTACGTGACCTAGATTTGTAGGAATAAATGATTGATCACTCAAATTCGCCATAACAAATCTAATTTATTATGTCTAAATATATATTAATCAACGCTATACAAGTCTTACTTGAGGGATATGATCAGGTGTAATACTACGTAATTATTAATTCTAAGTAAATAGCGCCTGGAATCCTAATCACTATCTTTATGAAAAGCTATCCTAAGAATCTTTATCGGCCTTAGATTCCTTAACACACTAAAGTCCGCTCTATAATTACACTTTTATAATTAATAGCTCACCGATATCTCACAGCGATCAGCACACCTCAGCTTTCAGTCTTTCTTCTATTATATTCTTCTACTATTCATCTACTATTATTCTTCCATTCTATTACTATCCGACTTCTATTCTACTATCCGACTAACTCGCGAATGCTAAAGCTCCCTTATATATCTATTCACTAATCTGCATATCACGGTTTCTTCTTGAGAGGGTTGGATTGAAATAATGCCATTTTGGCCCCAAAGATTCTCCAAAAGGATTAGTGAGAAGGCGCGATAAAGCCCCGTCACAAGGTAAACAAAACTAATGTCTATGTGTAAGACGAAACACATATTCAGCCTTCAGTGTTTGAAGCCCACAGTAAATAAACCCAAAGAAAGAGATAATATGGGGCTGTATGTCTTTTCATATGGTGACAAGAACAGAGAAGGCCAGGGAACACTAAACAAATAATACAAAAAACAAAAAAAAAACCTACAGAATAAGTTGCTATAAAATGCGGCAGTCCTTTTTTTTAGATCAGTCATACATTTTTCATGTCAATAATTTTCTATATCATTATGTTAACGTAATCAATAAATGGTTCGAAGTTTCGACGACAATACTGTGAATATAGAATGAGCTGACCAAAATAGTCTCCAGATCTTAGTTCTGTACAGAACCAAAGGCATGAAATCGGTTACAGCATTTTGAAAATAAGCTTTAATATTTTCTTTCAACCATGTGGTCATGAAAGAACTTGTGAAATTGGTGTATTCCATGCCAAAAAGATGTAGAACTGTAGTTAAAGCAAATGGCTGGCTCATAAAATATTGATGTTCACACATGTAACAATCGTTTAATTTCCAAAAGGCATGTTAAATGTATGGTATTTGTAAGGTTCTGTCTTATTCTACTACGTACGATGTTCTTTTAAATTGTGTCATTCTAACTAATCACAACTATTGTGTTCAGGCTGCTATACTGCAAAAAATACTTTTTATATTAATAAACTAGTAACATATTTGAAACCAACAGGTAAAGAACATTAAATAAATAAAAATAGTTAAGTATAGTACGATACTTTCATAACGTAAGAAGAAATGACATATTTTCAAAACGTTCTCCTTTTATGAAAACTGCTTCTATAATAATACTTTTATGCCTATATATAGCTAAGACCTCCGTAGAGAAGTCTTAGTTATGCATCGTAGTAATATTATTCGTATAGAAGAATTTTTCATAAAAGAAGAATATTAAATGATGAGAAGATGTATTAAAATGTGAATAAAACCTCTTCTAAATTATTTATTTCAAGAATCCTAGTTCAGAATCTGTAGAGAAGTCTTAGTTATGCATCGTAGTAATATTATTCGTATAAAAGAATTTTTCATAAAAGAAGAATATTAAATGATGAGAAGATGTATTAAAATGTGAGAATAAAACCTCTTCTAAATTATTTATTTCAAGAATCCTAGTTCAGAATCTGTAGAGAAGTCTTAGTTATGCATCGTAGTAATATTATTCGTATAAAAGAATTTTTCATAAAGGAAGAATATGAAATGATGAGAAGATGTATTAAAATGTGAATAAAATCTCTTCTAAAACTTACTTACTTTTTTAAATTGCAGAAAAAAAATTGCTTATAACTAGTTTTGTTTATTGTCAATTTTTCCTACACTTTTATTATTTAAAAATATTAGAATCTCCTTCAAAATTATTCATATAGTCGATTTATGATTCTTAAAACCAGAAATAATATTGACACCATTATCCTACATTATAATTCAAAATATGTAAAAAAAAGTATTCTATAAAATACACATGTCTTATTATTCAATCGAACAACAGTCTTTGCAACAGAACTCGGTTCAACAACTGCAAGTCCATTGCAGTCAACACATCTCTTAACGTAATCGATTGATAAATGGAATACAATAAAAACAGTTTCCAATATTTAATTCTAATTTGTTATTTACAATATATAAATCTTAAAAGTCTTAATAATTTATACAATAATAAGCAATAAATAAACAATCTCGCAAAAAAATAAACACAATACAAATATGTATACATTGTATGTGTGTGATTTTTAAAACTTGTATTTGTAAAGCCTCAAACGGTTTTAATTTTTCACACGCATTTAACTGTAGTCTAACTGCTAGTGTAAGTAGTAAATTTGTGCACTTATTTTTTAGCCAAATTTGGACGTGTTCTTTGTAAACTTATCATTTTTGAGTGTTTTTAAATTCAGTTTAACTCAGTTCAAAATGAATATCCCTTTGGAATTCTCATTACCAGTTAATTTAACATTATAAGATCATGCCAATTGGCGTTCTTGTTGTTGTTACTAATGCCACCTGATTAACAAAGACCAGATCAAGGCCTATGAAATTCATCATGGCAAAAGGCTAAGTGACGAATGTCGTTAGCCGTAGCTTTGAGCACCATACAGGTGACAGGACGATTAAGCTCGGTTTCAATCCCAGGGAGAGCACCATGGTAGTGGTCAGGTTGCCTCCTACCTCACTTCCCTTTCCACCAACCTCTCGAGACGACTTGCGGCTCGGCGGCAATTTAAAGTACCTCCATGTCGCGAATGCACTATACATTTACAGTCATCCATGTCTTCTCCGGGATTCGAACCCAGGCCCAACGACACGGTCAGTCAGCGCGGATGGGCGACGCAAATTGTTTAATATCTAATGAATGGCACATAAATATGCCTCAAGAGCAATGTTCATTTATTTAGAAAGATTCGGATTTATAACTCATTTCCAGCCGCTCATCCGGTATAGTGGTTAGTGACGCTGACTATTGTGCCGTAGGGCGACCTGGGTTCGAATCCCGGAGAAAGCATGGATCATTTTAAATGTATAGGGCATAGGCTCTCCACTTGGTGATAACACCCCCTTGTGTGAGTTTGAGGCTTTCAGGGAGGTAGTAAAAAACCCAGGAAAATTAGGGGGCATTGAGATGGCATGGAAGGGCGTAGGCAAATTAACCAAATATAGTCTAAAAAGACTAAAAACACACGCTGATTATGTAATACAAAAGTAAACTTTAATACTGGTTACCATATGTTGATTGTATGTATTTATATAAAATTGTATATTCGTGGCAATAAATATATTTCACATTTGCAAGCAAAAAAAGTTGAGGCCTTCAGTAAAAAAAAATTAAAATTTACTATATAATAGAAATTATATTCTACTAGTAAAAGACTATTTTTTAAAAATTTAATTCGTGTTTTCACACCATGTATTATGTAAGCTCATATTTCTGTGGAGTGAGTGTGGGTGGTTTCGAAATATTCTCTAAAAATGGGGGCGTCAGTTCAAAAAAGGTTTAAAACCTATGGGGTATAGTGCCTTCGTGGCATGAGGCTACTCTAAATAGCCGTCGAGCCGCAAGTCCTCTCGTGAGGTTGGTCAAAGGGGTAGAGAGGTGGGAGGCCTCTGACCACTCCCAGGATGTTCTCCCTCAAAATTGGGGTGGAACCGAACAAAATCGTTCCGTCACCTTCATGGTGCTCCAAGCTAAGGCTAACGACAGGCGTAAAATTCTAGTCCTTAGCCGCGATGAATTTCATGGACCTTGATCTGATGTTACTGTGGATTAGATGGCATAAGCAACAACAACATCTCTAATTTCCTTGAATCCTTCCAAAATGCCGTATAATTATGTATTCTCAAATCAATACTTTTAAATACAGTTGGACCTCTGTATAACGAAGTCTTTAAATCCCGGAAAATAGTTCGTTATATGGAAAATTCGTTATATAGAGGTTTATCATTTAATATACTTTATAAACCACAGAAAACACATTTTAAATTCATAAACACTATATATTAAAAAAAAGTAATTATTCACACTCTTTTCAAAATTAATATATGTTTATGCTATATATCTTAACCATCAAAAAAGAAAGAAAGAAAGAAAAATTGCAAGGAAAAAAAAGAAAAAAGTATGTCGAAGAATTCACTCTAATTTCAATATCAAGAAAATAATTTTATACAAAAATTAATGAATTTTAAGGACATTTTCTAATTTAAAGCATAAAAGTAATATTAAACATACATTATTTTATAACTAGGATACGAGGCAACTCAATTGAAAGTGAAATGGGATATCGAAGATGTTTCTAGTGAACTAGGCAATGGGGCTAAAGGTTGCACTTCTTGGATAAACATCCAAAACTATTCCTCTCGGCGAGTAGGATCTAATAAAACCAGTTCAAAATTTACGACCACCATAAAATGTGTTAAAGAGAGAATAACTTGAAATTTTTTCAGAAATACTTTGAAGAAAGGGAGAACAAAAATTGAATCACAAAAGAAAAATTTCGTTATATAGAAAATTCACTTCGCTCTAGAGAGGTTATTTTACGAAGAAAACGGTGAAAATGTTCAAGGTTCCAGTAAAAAGTTCGCTATATAGAAAAATTCGCAATATAGAGGTTCGTTATATAGAGGTTTGACTGTATTTATATACGCCGGTAGCACTTAAGAGAATAAATAGGTGTATGTTGTAGTCTTAGAGTCAAAGAATATTATTATTGAGTTCTATAATTTGTTATTGTATGGAGGAGGAGGGCACGAGAAAAATTATGTTTGAATATTGGGTCCCAAATATTGGAAGTTTGAGAAGCACTGGATTATACAATAAATGACTCGATGTTGGTGGCGACTATTTCAAAAAATAGGGCAAGATGTGTTGTTCATTTTGCCATGGTGTTTTTCAAGTGGGGGATAAAGTCTTTGATGGAAAAAATGATGAAACTTACTTTCGGATAATCTCTCGTATATATGTCGGAGAAAAAATACAATCTTTCTTTTTCCAAAATACCTACGCAAAAACTTTGTACATATGGAATTCCACTAAAATACGTTAAAACAATTTTTTGTTATTAGAGCTCATATATATTAAATTAGTCAATACAAAAATTTAATTAGAGAGAGAATCAAGCCTAGTTTCAATTTCTTGTTGATATTTTTTACATCATGTATTGCTTTGCCAAACTTCTTTTTTATTTTCTGATTGTAAAGTTCATGGAACTATGCAATAGTCCAAAAATTTAATCATAATATAAAGCATTACATAAATCTATTTCATTGTTAAGTAATATTTGTTTCAAATACATTTTTCTGAAAAATAAATTATTTTCCATTCATCATTACTAAACAAAATCCCACCACAACCACGCAAGAAGAAAAACTATCTTTATGGTATAAGATTCTTTCCGGAAATCGTATTTTGAAATTTTCAAAATGACAATAGCGTATATACATTTTCTCTTTCTAACATATAAACCTCCTCTCTACATTTTACAATATTTCTCTCAATGGAAAACACACACGCTACATTTTCCCGAACATTACAAAAGAATCCCTATTGTTTTCCCTTTTTGTTCCTATATATTTTCCTAAGAGAAAACTAGCGCAAAAGTATTTCCGCTTAGAAAAGAACAAGAATATGCTCGTGATATCGTCTAATGTGTAACTGTCACGAAAATTTAATATATCTAAAGGGCATAGAAAAAACGATTGATAAAACACACACACACAAAAAAAAATTCCTAGTAAACATATTTAGGTATGGCGTGGGGGAAAGTAAGAGATAAAAAAATTTCGATTTATTTCAAGAGTGAAATCAAAAGCGTGATATCAGAACCTGATATTGAGACTCGAATGCTTTATATTGACGATGTTAATCATTACTAAACACGTTGTGAAGTTGCCCCCTCGGGTGCCCTTCTCCTTAATTATCAGCGTGAGCTAGATGTGTAGGAACAAATGAAGAACTAGGAGCTGCCATGATCTTAATATTACTTTATTAAGATCTTAAAACTTAAACATCTAACAGATTAGATAATAATAATATATGTGAGAGAATCTACGATGACTAAACACACAATATATATATTACCGAAATAACGTAACTCGGACCACTATCAATAACTAACTCGCTTAAACTCAATTCCAATACTATCACAGATCCGAATATTAAATAGTAACTCCTACCTTAATTTCGATCGACGATCCAATCTCACTGGAAGTTGCGTATTTACTAGAGTGCAATAGTATGCACCTTGACCTAATAGCTCTATGTTAGGAATAACTTCTGTTAGCTGTCACTTAATCTTTCTGAAACCTCTTTACGCTTGAATCATTGATTATCATAACATTCCTCAAATTGCTACCCGCTTACTCAAACTTCTGATATTTAAAAGCTTCCTAATTTGCATCTTTCATTCACGCTTCAATTCTTGGGTTTGGTCGGAAGAGAGTTGCCATTAATTCTGGCCTCAAAGAACCCAAAGGACATGTTAATGAAAAGACGCGTGAGCCCGTCACAACGTATGGAATACGTAAAAACACGCGAGATTAATTGGTGACGAATCTCGTTATTTTAAACCTTGAACAAGTGACGAGGAACTGACACACCACGCCAAAGTAGTCGGATACCTTAAGGTATCCGACTACGTTCGGAACAGTGATTTTTCAAAAGCGTGTAAATGGATAATATTTATGATATTTAGTGTCACTTAGATTAGAATACATGGATAAAGGACATTAAGGACATTATGACAAAAAAAAATATTTAAATACAATATTTTGGCAAAAAATTAACTTAGAATAACCTTTTTTTCCAAATGTTCTCCTTTTGTGAAAAATGCTTCTATTGTATTAATATTTTGCCTGTATTTAGCTCAGACCTCTGTACAGAGGCTCAACTAGAATTTTTGAAACGCATAACTTGGAAGTCGATTTATCCATGATATACGAAAACAGAAGGGAGAAATTTTAAGAAAATACGCCGCTAATTATTTCAAATGGCTTTAACTCTGAAAATAATTTGAATTTTTCGAAAATCATAGTTGAGCCTCTGTACAGAGGTCTGAGCTGAATACAGGAAAATATTAATACAATAGAAGCATTTTTTACAAAAGGAGAACATTTGGAAAAAGGGTTATTCTAAGTTAATTTTTTGCCAAAATATTGTATTTAAATAATTTTTTGTCATAATGTCCTTAAAACAATTTTATACATTTTTTCTAATCTAAGTGACACTAAATATCAAGAAAATTATACATTTATGCGCTTTTTTAAAATCATGGTTCCGAACGTAGTCGTATACCTTAAGCCATTTCATGTAATAACTAAGATAAAGTGCTCTAGTTTTTGTAAAAATTGAAATATCTTTTATCCTGAAGGTCATTTCAAAAATGAATAGCAAAGCGGCACATCAAAACTGAAAATTTGTTCGTAATCTTTTTGTATAGAATGGGCCCCGTTTATGTACGTTTTTGAAAATGTTTGCCCATATTTTTATCATTTTAGTAATAATCATTTCTTTTTCTCTGCTTAATTTTAGCATATTTTTCTATGGCCTATAAAATAATTTAAAAACAAATTGTCAGTTTTTGGCAAAACTCACAATTTTAGGGTAATCGGATATCTTCATTTATTTTTTGATTTATTATTTGTCAAAAACTACTAGAATAAAGGGACTACTAGAAATGCTGAGGATTTTACAAGAGTACAAAGGAAGTTAAGGGATTTTCATGTCCTTGTATATATGTAACACTTTTATTTTTTTACCCTCAGTATATGCGAAACATATAAAAAAAGTATCGCGCAATATTTTTGGATCATATTAAGCACTTTAAAATTTTCATCTCTTTTTCAGATTTTCTGACATAAAATCCAGATTTATTCACCTTTTATACATCTTTCACTATTATCTGAGAGCTCCTTCCTGATTCCTAGCTTCGAATATATCAAAATATCATGACAAATTGTGAAATATAGCTTACAACGTAAGTTAATACTAATATACTGTATTTGATTCTGACAACGTGGCATTTTTAAGTGCTGTGAATTATAATTTATGGGTTGCTTATATGTTATACAAATTCATTGCCGATAGATTACTCGAAAAAGTAAGATCGATGTTCATGAAATTGCTGTAACCCTTCATGCGTCATTTATTTCTCCTTTAAATTTCTCTCTTTTTATGCTTTAGTAACAATTAAGCAATAGCATTTAAAGGAAATATATTTTATTTTGCCGAATTTTATGTTATCATTTAAATTTGGGAATACTTTCAAGAATCATTCCCTCATAGAAGAAAATTAAATTTAATGGTGATGATTTGCCATGAAAAGATGTGAATCATCTTATAATGCCCTAGGGGACATTACATTCTGCACACATGTAGAGGTTCTTCTTTTGTTGTCCCTTTCTGCTACATTTCCTACATGCACATTGTTGTAAACATCTTTGGCATATGATTTCCTACACTGACTAGGCCCCCCAATCTTTTGGGGCACATTTTTTTTGCGGAAGCTACAGTGTTTTTCTGTTTTTGGGGGAAATTTCGGTTGAACCCAATCTATAGGAAAGGGTTTGGTCTAAATTCTGTTTCTTTCTTTATTTTCGTTAACTTTTATGATAGCCAGATCAATAAGAAAATAAAATATATGATTTCACCGTTTTAAAGAACTTCTTATTTGATATTTTTCTTTACTTTGATGGAAGTTATCAACCCCTCCCATTTCGTTGTACCAGTATCCCTGAACCCTTTGGAGAAGGTACTTTTTTTTGGTACCATTTTTTTTTTGTCCGTTTGAGATGTCTTCGGGTTTTGGGGACAAAACGGGGAAAAAAGTCGCCACGTTTTGGGCCCTTTATAAGAAGTTTGGGTTTACGGGTTTTTTAAGATGAGGGGTTTGGGGAAATATTCTTTCCAACCCAGAAAAAGGTTTAACCCCTTCAGGGCCACAGAAGGAGAAAAAAGGTTCCCCAGGCCCCCACTTGGGACCGGGGGAATTTCTGCTGTATTTTTCATTTAAAACTCATAAAGTTTTAAATCCCAAAAAAACCCAAAAAATACAATTTACTATCAAATGATAATATTTAAATGGGGGGGACAAAATTTTGCATATTTAAAAACAAATGGAAAATTTTAAAAAAAATGTTTGATTTTTTTAAAAAAAAAACATACACTTTCAAAAAAAAGACAAAAACCATACATTTGCATTTTGAATACAGAAAAATATTAGAAAACTAAATCAACTTATTCAAAATATAAACAGAAATCCATAGAGCAATAGATCAGAACCTTTAAAGTCCGATTCTCTCGAAAAAAAACTAAACATTCAGTTGTTTTATTCATAAATATCCTATCTAATTAAAAAAAAAAAAATTTAAAATTGAAGTTTAAAAATTTTATGCAACATTATTCGAAAAAACTTTTTTTTCGCCTCTGCTTGTAAAATTGATATAAAAAAGCTTGAACTCCATCACCCGGGTATAGGGGCCTGACAGGGAAAACCAATCACATATTTATACCGGGGGCCCTTGGGGGAAAACTTTTCCCTTTTGGATCAGGCCGTTGGGTTAAACTGTCTCATCATCTATAATGAAAGCCCTTTTAATACCAATAAAATGTGTACACTCCGTAATTCATCAAGACATAAACAATATGAATTTCATGAAAAGAAAAACGGTAAAAAATATTACTAAATGAGGAAACAATACGGAGAACACATAATGAAACGATTATTTCTCACACCAGCTATCTGAAAAGAAAATTTCCTGTTTTGTTAGAATTCCTTTAACAAAGAAAAAAAGGATAGCTTTAGCGTTTCAAAGCGAACCTAACCAACGATTAAAAACTCTTCTTAAAGGCCTTAAGCCTTTCCATTCACAGAATATCCCCCTACCCCTTTTTTCCCTCTAAGATAATTGACCCCTTTTTTAAATAAAATTTTCCGCTGCATTTCTTTTTTTTGCCAAAAACTTTTCCCCTTTTGCTCCATTTTTCCCACTTTTTCTAAAGTGAGGACTTGTTTTTGGATCTTTTTTCCCTTTCTAAGGCGGGGATTATTTTGGTTTAGGGGAGGGGAAAACGTCCCCATTACGGGGAACATTTCGTAATTAGTTAAGTGGGAATGGGAGTAATGAGGGATAAGAATGGGATAACTTGAAAGAAATTACTTACTCGTTATCCATTTCAAGTACTTGAATAGAATATGTAAGATGGGTTTTAATTTCTTTTGAGTTAATGAAAATCATTCGTTTACAGATAATGATGATTTTTTTTTATCACGGTATAGATCTGACAAGACTATTTATGCACTTTAATGATGAAATTAAGACATCTGAAACAGGTATGAAAACTCTATTATAAAGTTAAGCTCTTAAAATGGAAAATATGTGACATTTTTTATCCTAAAAATCATCTTAAATCACTTGTAACAAAGGGCTGTCTATGATATCTGTTCTCTTTAACTCTTTATAGGGACATTTATTTCTAGTAAATGTATATGAAAATATTTTTTGAGGAATTGAAATTGATTTATGAAAAGCAACTCATTTAACTTATTTGATTAAAATAATTTGATTTTTAACGTAAATCCCACAGCTCATTAAGAACTATTAAAACAATAGGAAATTTAATGCTTTTTATTTCATATTTATTCTAAAGCTTTTTATGATGTAAAATAAATTCAATACGTACTATCGCAACATCATTGAACCATCAATTTGTATCCCTCTCCTTATAAAAAATTATTTTTATGATGCTGTTATAAATTTATTATATAATTTCGTAACAATGTCAAAATTCAAGATAACTCACCATGTTAAACCCCGGTTTTCAAGGCCCAGTAGAGCAAATAAGAATTTATCGGGAAAAGGGGGGCTCCGGGGTGGGTCACCATTCTTACATTTCTTTTGATTTTGCGTTTTTGAGAAAAAAACAAAAAAAAACCAAATTATTGAATAAATAATTAGCATTAATTAATAAAATTAATCATTAATAACAAATACTTAGTTAAATTTTACGTACTATATACTTAGAATTATAATCAATCGGAAATCACGGGCTTTGGGGAGGGGTGTCCAGACCCCCAGGACACCCCTTGTGTGTGCCACTGCAAGTGTCATATGTACTGAATTGCCAACCATGTGCTTCGTTTCATATAATATTACCAATGCAGTTGCGATTGTTCATTATTGCAAGCTCTCGCAGAAGTATATCACAAGGATTGCCTAGACTGGAATCGTTATGTAAGAAAAAAGGCATTGTCTCATACGAAGACATATTAATAATCAACGGAACTAAATATTTAAATTCCCAGGAAGCTGCAAGCGCTGCGAAACTATATAATAAACTTAAGTAAAATTTCAATCTTCGGTTAAAACATGAATAATAATATTTGAAATATGGGGAAAAGTTTAGCCTGGTATTTCCCTGACATTTTCGAATGAATAACTTCGGGATTTCTTGAGATATGTTTGAGAATAGCTCTTTTTACCCGTTTATGACTAATAAATAGGTTGAAAAAAAATGCTAATGAAAAAGATAAATGCATTAATTTAAAAGTATTAAATGTTTGCATGATTAATAAACGAGTATATGATTTATCTTTTACAAAATAATACAAAGATATTTGTTTGGCTGGAATAAAAATACCATTTTTCACTTTCCCTAAAAATTCGAGACTTATACTAACCATCAAAATTTTAATGATATATTAGTAAGATTTTACCTGCTCTGAAGAGAATTGAAACAGTTTCAATAGTTTTACGGGATTAAATAAACCATAAATGTTTATTTATCTTGATTCCAATGTGATTTATTTGATATTTACTTAAATAGTTACAGCTTAAAACAAATATAACTTTTACAAAAATACAAGTATTTTCTCATATTGTGATGCATTTGATTTCTAAATAATGTAAATTAATTCAACGATTGGATGTGAAAGTGATACTAAGTACACTTACATTAATTAAATACTTTGCTATTTTCTTCATTCCAATAAAATCCCTGGTCATATTAATCTTCTGTAATAGTTAATATGCGTATATATAAAGAGAGAGGTTGCAAATATATATTGAGGATAATATATTAAATTTTATAACTATCGGGTGGAATTCTTTATGTGGTTAAACGTTTTATAACCTATATAAACATTAATAATATGAGTTAGATTTAAAATCCATTAAATGCTTTTTATCGTAACGTTTACATGATAGATTAGAGCAAAATATAGTAATGTGAAATATTTCTTTTCATACCATATTTTTTATGCTCACCATATTATTAATTTTTATTACTCAAGGGCAGGGATTGGAATTAAGTCGATCCGGATTGGTCGGTGAACCACCAATACTATGACCTAAGACGCGTATATTAAAAGAAGCATATTAATGGAGCACCGACACCAGGAGAATTGGCTTTTCACAATTGATTGGATTGTGTTTTCTTAAGTAAATGATTCGATGAATATGTAGACGACACATGTTTCCTTCACTGGAAGCACACGAAGACGCTTAATACGTTCTATAGGTAAGGTCCAGCTTTTTTACAAGGAAAATGAGGACGAATTTTTTTTAAAAAAATTACAGCGTAAATGTATGAAACATTTTATTAATTCAAACAAAAATACACTAATTACACTTTTAGTTATTTACTTTAACGAGTATTTTTCCATTGAATGATTTTTTTATGTCGACATGTCATTTTCTAATATATTGGAAATTTCGGAGCGAAAAATATCCCTCTTACTAAATTTTACGATAAGCACTGTAGCCAATATATTAGCATTCCATCTTTA
>BMAV01012502.1:0-22837 GCA_019973955.1 Trichonephila inaurata madagascariensis | reverse complement strand
AAAAAAATGTTGATATTTCAAAATAAAACTATTCGTATGATTGTTAACGCTAATATGTATATGAAAAACTCTGATATTTATAAAGCTCTTAAAAACCCAATTTTTAAAAAAATTTTTTTAAAAAAACAGCAAAAAATTTTTTTTCGATTCCTTACCGCATACAATAATAGCCACATCCTAAACCTGGAAAATTATGTGCCATATGATAATACTAGAAGACCTGGGAGAATTCCCCTTTGACTGTATAATCCGCCTTAAAATTTGTTGTCATTTGCGTTTGACAAATGACCCCTTATTTAGTATATGTAAAAAATTTTTTATTTTTTACTACCTTTTTATTGGTATACCCAAAAGGATTCTCCTTTCAATATTCTTTTATAATTACTGAATTATTTTTTGGGAACATGGGAGCAAGCGCCCCTTTCCGTCCCATCACGGAATAGTGAGTGGTGCCTGAAAGTTGAGTCCTGGGGGGGGACCCAGAAGCTCCTGATTGGCTGGCTGGGAGTCGTAGTAATCGAAGGGTGGTGGGGAAAGGAGGTGACGTGGGTGTTTTTTTACGCGAACGTGTGAGATGCGCTGAGACCTGGTGGGGATATGGTAAATGAGTTTGGCGGTTGAGACTGAGTGAGTTAGTTTTTAGGCTGTCCCCAGAATTAAAAAAAAATGGGGTTCCATGGGAGCAGCAATGAAAAGTTAAGAATTGAAAAAAAATTAAAGTTTAATATTTAGAAAAGTCATTCATCAAAAGATGAATAAACCCAAATAAAATTAGGGTTATAAGAGTCTGGGAGAATTCCCCTAGGTCTCTTATGATTATCCTGAGGTACATAGTTATCTAAATTAATTAAGTTTTAATTATTGATGTTAGGAATATTAAAGAACTTTGTAGGATTTGAATATATTTTTTTAAAAGGATGGAGTTTAAGAGTTTGTATAAGTTAGAATTTTTGGTATATTTTTGGGCCCTTTTGTGATAGTTCTTATTACAGAATTTTGGTTTTCTAAAATTTTTAACTTAGTTTTTTTGATAACCCCAAACGGGGCAGCCATAGGGATAAGGGCCGAAAAACGGTGTGTAGAGAAGCACTTTGTTAAACATACCCCGGAATTCCGGCAAATTAAGGTAAATTGACAAGAGCTTTCCCGAAACCCGGCATGTAAAATTTTGGGGCCAAATGAGTTTTTTTATCAAGATAATACCGGGGTTTTTTTTGTGGACTGAGACCAAAGGGGGAAATAACGGGAGGGGACGGGTTTAATTTTTTTGGTGAATAGAACTGCAACTGTTTTGTCGACGTTAATTTTTATCTTCCGTTGAAGTAGTTTCGTGGGGCCAGGTTGTTGAGTGCGATAGTGACTGTTTTAGTGTTTTTGAAAGTTCAGGATTGAGAATCATCCCGTACATATTGAGCATTGTTTGTGGGGGGATGGAATGTCATTTAAGTAAATATTAAAAAGTATTAGGGGAAAGGAAAAACCCGGTACGCCGATGTTAACGGGTGGGGAAGTGAGGGGTGCGTTACTGACTTTGTAAGTCCTGTTAGTGAGGTAGGAATTAATAAAAAAAAGGGGGGGAAAGTGAAAGATAATAGTTTAAATGAGTCCACTGATCCAGAAGGGTCATCGTTTTGATATCCAGGAAAACAGCCCAGGATCTCCCCCTCGGGAATCCAGCGGTTTTTTTTCCGTGAGTCTGAGCAGTGGATGATGTAGAAAGTTGACGAGTAAACCGAATTGATTAGGTTAAAATTTTTTCACTACAAAGTTGAACTATTGAGAATGATGTGCTCAGTAATCTTGTGAGCGCGGATAGAGAGCAATTGGTCTATACGAATCGATTGGGGTTGTTTTTCCCGGTTTTTTTAATGGAAAACAGGGCAGTTTTCCAATAAATTGGAAATGCCTGAGATATAGAATTTTTTTTAATCAGATGATGAAAATAATTAGTACTTTGAGAGGGAAATTTTAATTGCTCTGTTGGATATTGTCAAATCCGGGAGCTTTTTATTTTTAGCTTGAAATGAAGGGAGATTTATGGGGTTAGTGGGGCCATGGGGGTAGAAGGGGGGAGAGAAGAAACTCGAGCTTGAGGTGATGTCAGAGTCGATGTTGTTTGTGGAATTATCTGGTCTTTTATTTTCCGGGTAGTTTTTTTTGAAGCTTTACGATAAATTTGCCTCTGGTCGCTAGTGGCGACGCCATCGGCGTAGTTGAGAGATGGAATGCTGGAGCGGGTTTTTCTGAACATTTTTTGAATTTGCCAGATACTATTATCTTCAGTGTTGAGCGCTTTTAACCTGTCGCTCCAAACTTGTTGAGAGTGAATTTTAAATTGTCTTTGATGTGAGCTTGTAATCTTTGGCCCTTTTTTGTAGTTTGGGGTTATGTTTGGGGTTTCCTGGCCTGTTCTTCTTAGTAATGAGCCCCGGAAGTGAGATGGAGGTAGAGTGGTGCTTATTTGCTATTGGCTTAGAAGAGTGGGGGGGGGAGCAACGCACGGTGAAATGCGCTTTTTTTTTCGAGAATCATTGATTTTGATGTTTTTGAAGTCCTGTAAGTGAATGTTTTTGAGATGATCGCGAAATGCAGACCAACAAGTGGCATGCCTGGGGTTATTTTTGGCAAATATTAATTAGCGAAAAATTTGGGAAAACTGGGTTGTGATCAAAAAAGTTGGGATATGGAAGCCATAGTGTAAGGGTAGTTAAATTTTTTAAATGCAATGTATTTTGGCCCGATCCGTAGCCATATCTATGGGGTATTCGGGAAAGCAATTTCAAAAAGGGGGGAGTAGAGTTATGGGAGCAATTCCACGCATTGTGTGTGGGGTTAAATCGCCAAAAATCACAAAATTGTTTATCTGAAAAAAAATTGTTAAGTCTTGTGTAAATTTTGCTTATCTGAGTGTGGGGGGTACAAAATTGAAGTGATGGGGGATGGGGGTTTGGGGTTAGGTGGACAGTGTGATGATGGTGGCTTCGATGTGTTGAAGCTGTGGTGGGGAGGTGTGAAATGAGGAATAGTATTTTTTAAATTAAAAAAGCGTTCCACCGGATGCAGGTCCGTCCGTGATGGTCATTTCAACTATTGTAGGGGGATATTGAAGGATTTAGGGCTAGATTTTTTCCTGGGTTAGAAGAAATCGGGGCTGTGTTCCAAACAATTTAAATTCATGAATTTTTTCTTTTAATGCCGTTTTGGGTTTCCCTGAACACAAACTCAGGCCATACATTGGGTGTCTATTCATCATCGTCTATTATTGCCTCTACTAGGGCGTGTAATTCGCGTTTTTTAGCTTGCTTGGATTTTTTACTATTGTTAGTTTGAGAATTTTCACTAAAGTTTAAGGTGTTAATTTGTTGAGCTAGAGTTGAGAGGGCTTGAATAATGCCCTGTAAGGTTTGATTAATAAGAGCTAAGTTAGGATTGGTATTTGCATTAACTGGTTGTGAGGGAGGAGCGAGAACGCGACTGGCCTGAGTTGGTGTTTTGGTAGCAGGATTTCCTTTAGCAAGTGGTGCCATCTGTTGTCTGTTGTTTGAATTAGAAGTGTTGCTAGGTGCACTGTTATTGGCGGCTTGGGCGTAAGAAACATTAGGTCGGACTATACTATTAATTACTGAGGAATATGTGTTTTTGGTGTTGTTAGTGGGGGTTCCCCTGGTTAGGTACATTGGGGGGCATAATTGGCCATATGGAAAGATTGGCGTTGATGGTATGCCTGTCAAATATTTTATGGGACATTCGGGGTTTGGTGCTTTTCGCCGCATTTTAGGCGGGGGGGAGGCGACAGTTTTCGGCAGTGTGGTTGAATTTATTGCAGGAGTAACACTGTGTTACTCCTTTGTTTTCATAACCTTCAACATGTATACTAATGTAGCTTAATTTATCAAGATCAAAAATTTTGGCGGGGGATGTTACGGGGAGGTTACTGGAAAACTGGTAATTTTTGTTTAGTGATGCGTCCTATGAGTTGGGTGATTTGATAACGTAAATCCTAAATCTATTAAGTCGCTATGTATTTTCGGGGTTGGTGCGGGGTAGTCCTTTTTTTGACAACTTTTAAAGGCCTGTCTTTTTAGGGTGATTGAGAAAACTCGTATTTTTAACCTCGAGTATGTTGTTAAGTTCGTGGTGCTGATCGTCAGTATCGGTGTAATTTAAAGTACCCCCATATTTTGCTGCGGAGTGCAGGAAGTCGGTCGTTGGTGTTTTGATTTGTGTGCGGTATTTTCTGTTATTTTAAGAAAAAAATGGTGGGGGGAGATATTTTTAGTGGTGTTGGTGTGGCCTGAATATTGTTGTGTACGTTGCGCTGGTTGGGGTTTGTGTGGGGCACCAAAGCTAGAGGAGGGTCCTGCCCCGGTCAATTTTTAAAGGGCTTGAAATTTATTTCTTAGGTCATTTTAAAGTTAAATTCAGTTTTGAGGAAGTCCTTCTTTTTTTGCTATCTGCCTATTTGGGGGAAGTAAACCGTCCTCGATCCTTTGGTTTAGTTGCCGGGGTTTTTAGAGTTCGATTTTTATTTTTAGTAGGAGAATTACTGGGGTATGGTGCATGGGACAGCCAGGGGTATCACAAGGAGGTGAGATTAAACTCACTTTTTCCCCCAGATGCTGGAGTTTTGGTATTCCTGAGTCTCCGGGTTGGTCCATCAGTGTGGGATCATTGTCGTCATTGGGTTCCATTGAGGTGGAGGGCCCTGATTGTTGATTGAATGCAAGACGATTCCAAACTTTTTTTGTCCGTAGTGATATCATATAAGCGTTCACAGTTGGTAACTGTGGGGGGTTCCAGGCCGGGTCGAGTCTGTGGAAGAGGGCAGCGAAAAAATTTCCCTTGGGGTTTGGGCAGTAGTCATATCCATGGTCGAGAATCCAAATAGTCAGTAGGGGAAAGGAAAATCAATCTGATTGATTGTCGCCCTATCCTTAAAGCTCTGAAAAGAGCTATAGGAACGACAGATAGTTGCGAAAAGGTTGATTTAGAACGTTTGAGATGAAGAGTACAGAGCGCATAAAAAATACGACTGCACCCAAGCGTGTCTCAAAAAAAAGAATAATGCCATTTCTATAACTTAGGGGAGCCAATCTAATGCCGTTACTCACCCCCCCAACCAATCACAAAACCGCTTTTCCCCCACTAAAGATGAATTTTTCCACTCAAAATTTTTCCTCACCAAATACCCCAAGCCACGCCCTCTTTTCACATCTCTACGTCCAATCAGACTGCCTCCCCACCACCAAGGAGCTACTTCCCCAGGCACCATTAATTGTTATGATATTGGAGGGGCTTCGCGAGCCATGTACCCAGTGACACCCAGCGTCGTCGTTGCAGAATTACTTTATGGTATATTAAATTAAAATTTGTAGAACAGAGAAAAACTTGTATAAATCACTATTCATTTAGAGATTAGCAAAATAATAAATATAAATGACGTTTGCGTTGAAGTTTTGTTTATGACAAGGAAGATGTGTATTTTAGGTTTCTGTCGTTTCAAGCAATGTTATTTGGAAATCCCGGTGTTTACAATAACCATAAAATTTCTTCTTTATAAGTAAATGCTAGTATTACTTCAAAGGTAAACCAAAAAAAAAAAAATAATAATTTGTTTGAAGACTCATAAGGTAATAATTTAATCACTTAAATCCCACAGTCAAGATTACAATAAACGACTATCAAATGCTGCTTTTGCAGAGTATTTTCTATATAAAATATTCCGAACAACTCTTAAGTAATTTTTTTCATATCCTCACTGATGTTAGATGTAAGGGAATTTTATTTTGTAATGAAAAAAAATTTTTTTCCCCCGAACAGCCGATTCTTTTGGTAATACATCCCCTTTGTGTTTGGGAAGAGAAAAAAACTTTAAAACTCTTCCCATACTTTTACCATATCCCTGTATCTAATAAAAGTTTATCTCTATTTTTTCTTTTGTTTCCAATTTTATGGGGAAAAAAAAATTAATTTTTAAAAGGGAAAGGGGAAATTAAAATTATAAATAAAACCCTTTTTTCACCCTGTGAACAAGGAAAAGAGAATTTTAAAATATAACGGGGGCCTTTTTAGGGCAGCGCCATCTATATAAATTTCAAGGAAGGATTTTTTTCCCCTTAATGCAATTTCTCAAACTGTAGGACGCGCCTCCTAGGGAAAAGTGATAACCCTATTATATCGAAAAGTGGAATAAAAAAAGATTGATAAATATATTTTTAAATTTAAAATGGGGAAAATAATACTTTTTGGGACAAGAGGAAAAACATTCGGGACATATTTAAAATTTATATGATATAACGAAAAATCCGGCGTATAACGCACGTTTTTAACACAAATTTTTATTTAGGATGCATTTTCCCCATATAAAAAGGAGAAAATTTAAAATTTTAAAAAAAAATGAGCTTTAAAAAAATTATACTTAAAACCCGGGAAAAAAAGTCCCGTTTTTTTAAAAAAGAATTGACATCCCTTTTGGGAACAGAAAGAGAGTTGTAGCTCTATGAGTATACTGAGATTTCTTAAATGCCGGGGGCAAGACTTCTAATGAAATTATTTATAGTTTGAATAAACTAAAGAACACGCTTTTATGTTTTATCGAACAAAAAATAATTCTTAATATAAGAATAAAATGATTAACGAGAAGTACTCCTGGAAATCACTACTTATATGTGATTATTAAATTGTTAAATGTGATGGTGCCATCGAAGTTTTCTGCATGATATGACGAGAAACAAGCGTATGTTGTTAGGTTACAGTCATTTAAAGCAATGCTATTCAGAAATAAAAGATGATTCCAGCAAACATCGTTTAATATCATTCCTTATAAATAGATGCAAGTATTATTTAAAAGTATGTCATAATTTATTTTTTTAAAGACTCATAGAGGTTAAAATATAATCACTTAAATCCCACAGTCAAGGTTACAATAAATGAAGGTCGAACGCTCTGGTTTTGCTGAGTGTTTTCGATTTTTTCCAAAATATCCGGAACAACGTAAGTAATTTTTTTTTATCATCACTTATGTTAGATATGATAACAGCCGATTCTTTTGGCAATACATACCTTGTGTTTCGGGAAGAGAAAAAATTTTTAAAACTCATTTATACCTATACTCATATTACATTTATTTTGATATCTATAACCTATCTAATTTTCACAATAATGTAAGTTTTATGAATAAAAATAATTTTTGAATTACAGAAATAAATAAAAATCGAGCTTTTTCACCTGTGAAGAAAGCACTTGAATTTTTAAAAACTGAGAAGGGTTTCCCATACCGAAAAGCGTCCCCCGTAAAAAATTTCAAGGCGGGAAATTTTAAACCGGAACGCAGCTTTTTCCTAAAAGGTGGACGCGCCCCTGGGAGGACGCAATAAAAACGGAATTAAATTTTTTTTTAAAAAAATTATTAATTTACTGACAAGAGGCAAATATTTTGACCCATTTACACTGATATATTATATACCGAAAAATCCGGCGTATAAAACGCATTTTTAACATTAAAAATATCAGAGTTTACTGGTTCACGTTTTGCACCGAGTATAAAAAGGCGAGCTATAAAATTAAAAAATAAAAGACGAGCACAAAAAAAAAAATTATACTTCAATACAGATCGAAATACTGTTTAATTAAAAGATATGACATGCCGTATGAACAGGAAAAGAGAGAGAGTTGTAATATTATAAGTATACTGAGATTTCTCAAATGCCTAGGGTAAGACTTCTAACAATATGACTTTAAACATTAGGACATTGTATACATACATTTCAGATTTTTTCATTTATCGACGTTCGTTATACGACGACTTTCATTTGGGAAACCAAAATTTTTTTCGGTAAGGGGACCCCCACAAATAACCCCCCCCCAAAATTTTCGAAAAATTTTTTCCCTACATGGAAAAAAAAATTTGGTCCAAAAATTACACAAACAAAAAAAAAAATTTGGAGAGGGACCGAATGAAAAGTCAAAAATTTTAAAATACCCAAAAAATAAATTTATGGAAAAATACCCCCAAAAAAATAAATAATTTAAAAAACCCCTGGAAACATTTTAAAAACATTAATTTCTCATTGTATACAAGGAGAAGTTTTCACAAAATACTCATACATAATTCATTGCTACTCATTGTAATCCAAAGCGCTCATCTTCTCGTGATGAATTAGTTCAAAATCGATTTCGTCGCTCGAAGATGCTCGCTTTATGTATTTGTTTGGAACCATAAAGTAAGAGATAAGTTTTTACTACGAAAGTCGGTTGGTCAGTTGCTTGTGAACGTCACGATAACCAGATGCACATGATCAAAGATCTTTTTGAAATTTCATACTCCTTTCCGAATTGCTATCTATTTTAAGAAAATGCTTTCCCACTTTGTTGGAAAGCTGTATTCTTGCATGCATTTTCCTCGCTCTCAAAGAATCCGGTTCTTGTCTGTCTTTATCATTCATTACCGAAGTGGTGTACATAGACCCACAGGGGTCTATGGCGACCGGAAAGGTGTCTGCGCAAGAGAGAAAAAAAAATTAATGTAGTGGAAACCATATTTTACCAATTTAACTGATTTACTTTCAAAATTTACTGATGTTAAATTGTGCTTACAAGGTGACAACATAAAATTTTTTAAGACATGGACCATTTGAGCATTTATTTCCAGACGTAAATTAAAGAAGTATAATATTCGACGTTGTGAATTTTTTCAATTTGTCACAGACAATCTGTCAGGACATTTTAACCTACGTTCAATATTTAAATGCCGTACACTTAGATGTAGAAGCTAGGTTTGATATTGCTTTTTTTAAGGTAATACCACAGTAGACAATAAATTCATATAGGCACATAAAAAAAAAAAGTTATATTGCAAAAAAGGAACTTTATCTAAAAGCTGTAACGACCCTTTAAAAAAAAAGTTTTGAAACGGATTTCACAAAAATTTTGGCTTTAAAAAAAGGTATTTCTTTTATTTGTCTCGAATTTTGAAATGTTGTGAGAAATTTTTTAATTGCTTTTCCTTGTGAGAGGGAGTTTCAGTCAGTTTTTTTAAAAACCCCCAAAAAGAAAAAAAAGGGTTTAGGATAGTGTTTCTAAACTGTGGGCGGCCCTTTTGGGGAAAAAGGGTACCCCCTTTGGGGGGGGGCGAACATATCGAAAATAATATATTTAAAAAATAATTAAACGGAATGAAAAAACAAAATTTCTTTCGACATAATAAAAAAGAATTTTTCTCTGATATAATTTATAGGCGATATATATATATATATATGTCATTTTCTCCAAAAAAAAAATTTCTTCAAAACCTTTAAATTTGCCATCTTTTGGGTCCAAAAAACCCAAAAAAAAAAAACTTTGATTTGTTTTAATCTCATGAGGGGTGATTTTTTCTCTTTTAAGGAAAAAAAAAATCCCAGAATCAGAATCGAAAAAAAATTTTGGAACATAAAAAATTTATCACTGTGATTATTTTGAAATACTGCACATTATAGCTATAAATTCCCGTTTTTACCATAACCCCGTTTTACCTTTTTAAGTTATTGTAAGGTTGTTATGACCTCTTTCCCATGTGTTTGTTTCTCATTTAGGAAGTTGTAAATAGTGTATTCCCCCTTTTTGGGTTTTTTTCAGTGCAAAAGAGTTTTATGATATTTGGAAAACCACGGAGAGCACTTTGAAGTATTACTTATAATATAAATTACTTAGAAATGAAACGATTAAAGAAATTCATTTATATTAATTTTTATATAACATTTATTGTGATATCTAAGTACAAATTAATCTTTTTTTGTGTGATGTAAAACCAAGTTTTTAAAAGAGAAATAAAAATTTGGGGGCATAAGAGATAAATTTTCCCGTGAGGTGGGTTTTAAATACTCCAGCGCCTCCAATATATGGGTGTAAAAACAAAATTTGCCCTTAACGCTAAAAGATTGTTCATGGATATTCATCTACCGGAATGAGTTTTTTGTCCTTAGGTCCAAACAATATAGCTCTCTTACATATATCATTAACTTTGTATATATATACATGTATAGGAGTGAATATAAAGCAAAACGTATAAGTCAAAAGATATATATATATTATGAATGAAATTATATTTTTTCCTACCACTTTTTATAATGATATAATAAAAACTAATATTTTAGCAATAGCTTTCTCACGTCTTCTATCAGCTTGACCTTGCTTGCTTATTGATTGTAGAAATCACTGTCTGAACAGTGAATAGTAAAATAAAACTGATGTTTCTTTAGGATTTTTGCGCATGGAATGACGAGAAATAGTTAATGTTAGATTTCAGTCATTAAAAGCAATTCTATTTGGAAATGTAAGGATGTTTACAGTATTCCCTTCATTTAACATCATTATATATTTAAAATACATGCAAGTGTTATTTAATAGCAAGTCATACACATAATTTGTTTGAGGACTCATGAACTAATAATTTAATCAATTAAATCCCACCGTCAAAGTTACTATAAATGAATGTCAAATGCTCGGGTTTTGCTGAGTGTTTTCGATTTTTTCAAAAATATTCGGAACAACTTAAATTTTTTTTTATCATCACTGGTTATTGATGTAATGAAGATTTATTTGTAATAGAAATAATCTTTTTTCATCATTATAAACAGCTGATTCTTTTGGTATTACATGCTTAGTATTTCGAGAAGAGAAAAGATCTTAAAAATTCATTTATATCGATACTCATACAACACTTACCCTGTATCGATATAAAAATTCATCTCCTTTTCCTATGATGTGTAACTTTTGTGAATAAAAATAATTTTAGAAGGGGAGAAATAAGTTAAATTCGAGCTTTTTTTCACCTGTGAAGAAGGTACGAGAATTTTATAACTGGGAACGGTCTTCTGTAGTGCAGCGCCACCTGCGTAATTTTCAAGGCAGGAATTGCCCTTTAACCCCGGGGAAATTTTAAAGGGGGACGCGAAACCGGGCGGCCCGCGATCTTAGGGAAAAAAATGGAAAAAAAAAAGATTTTTTTTAAAAAAATTTTTAAATTTTACTGAAAAGGGGCCCAAAAACATGTAAAATTTTCCCAAAGAGGCTGTAAATACTTAAAATAGCATGGGGGTTTTTGGCACATAGGGCACGATAGAGGAGAAAGAGGACGCTGCAGTAGATTTAATTTTTTTGGGCCATTGGGCGCAAAAGGCCCAAAAATTTTGGTTTTGAAAAAAAATTGGAGGAAGATGTGTGTAGTTCCCTATGTCAATTATAATTGTAAATAGAGTTTAAATATAGTCAGATCTTCTTTGAAGAAAAATAATAAAAAAACGCTAAATCCGGGGTAAAGCAGATTAATATTTAATTCAACTACATGACGATACTAGAGTTGGTGGCAACTTCGGCACATATCTAAAAACAGTGCCTTTAACAAAAGAAATAAGTACTTTTTCTATCGGAAAATACCTTCGTGCGTATTTTAAACTTGATCTCAATTTTTGTGTTAAAATATGGGTACACTTTAAATACATCCAATAATTCGAAATTATTTTTTGTATTAAATGCTTTTTGATTATTTTAAAGAAACATACCTATCCCTGCAAAGGGTTTTTAACTTATGATTTGTTTTTTTGTCCCAAAAATTTTACCCTTTGAAAAAAAAAAGAAAATTTATTTTGTCTGTGGTTGTGAATTGAGTATAAAAAATTGTTCTTTTTTTTAGTTAGTGTATTTTTGATTAAAAAACTGTGCTTTCTATTCTATACAGACAAAAATTTAAAAAAGTTTCTCAAAGGTGTTTTAAAAATCTAAAATTTAATACAATATTAAAATTTTAAAAAAGTGAATAATGAATAACTTATGAAAATTTGAAATAGCAGTATTTTGAAGGTGCAGTAATTGAAGGGAAAAAAAAAATATATAAGTATATATTTAAGTGTTAATATATTTGATTTGGCGTAATATTTAATTTCGCTGATTCAAAAGTATTTATTTCTTTTGAGTTTTGTTAAAAAATGTTAACTCTCTTTTCCCTTTTCCCCCGAAAGTTCTCAAGGTTAAATGTATAAATTATTTAGCTGTTGGGACCCCGCATATATGAATTTTTTTTTTTATATATATTTGTTCAGAAAAATTTATTTTTTTTGTAGTTTCCAGAATACTAGGGGAATTATTTTACTTCATTATTGCTTTGTAACATTTTTTTTTTTTTTTTTTTTTTGGATTAGAAAGGGTGTTTTATTCTGGGGGGGAATCTATAAAATTTTTTTGAAAGGTCTTTTTTTTGATTTAAAAAAACTCGTACATTACATTGAAACATTTTGAATGATTTGTTTGTTTTACAAATAAAAAACAACTATTATTATTATTTTCGAGTTATGTGGGGAAGCTGCAGAATTTATATATATAAAATTTTTTTTAACTTTATTTCCCTCGCTTTTTGTTTTTTTTTAAAATTGAAAATAAATGAAAAATAATGAATGAAAAATTTAAAATTTTTGAAGACACATTATGAATTTTTATTTTAATTGTCTTTTTTGGAAAGCATTCTGATCTTGTCATTTCCCTAAATCATGGTATATTTCCCAAAGGAAATTAAACCTGACTTTTTGGCAGTATGTGAGGAAAGGGGGGTTGAAATAGATCAGCCCAGAAATGGTAGTTATTGAGAAATTGATTCTAAATAGCTGATTTTATGAAAAAAGAAAGTGAAGATAATTCTACAGAAAGGAAAGAAAAAAAAAGAATAAAAGGGAAAAAAACCCAAAAAAGACAAGGATGGGGCGGATGACTCGGGGAGGCTAGAAAAACACAAATTGAATTGCAAAAAAAATTAGAACTATCACAGCAGAATAAAACCTAAAGGGTGAATCTAAAAGTAGAGGGAAAATTGGGACCTAAGATTGAATTAAAAATCACAACTAAATTTGATAAAAAACATGATGGGGTTAGTTTATATTTGATTAATTTTGGAAGGGAAAGCAAAATCACCCAAAAAAACCAAAAGATGGATTGGGTGGCCTACCTGTTGGTGGTTTTACCAGCTGAATCCAAAAGATTAAAACCTTTGAAGCCCCCCCGGGGGAGATCGTGATAACTCTACGGGAAGTTTTGGATTATTTTAAAAAAAGTAAAAAAACAAAAGAACTTTTAAAAAAAAATTATGAGTTTACTGAAAGTACAAAAAAAAATACATTCTGACATAATAAAAAATAAAATCCCCTTACACTGAAAAAAATACGCTTATAAATGCATCAGGACTGCACAAGGTTTTTTTATAATTTATTTCCCAAAAAAAACAAGTTTAACAAACCAGTGCCCCCTTTTGGGATTGTGATGTAAAAAAATTAATAAAAAAACAAAAACATTTTTCTAGATAATTTGTATTGCATATAATTAACCCCCTTCCCACTACCGTTTAAAAAAGTTACGTGATTCACCCCCCAGTGAAAATTTTTTTCCACGTAGGCGCAAGTATGTGATGTATTTGAGGGGGGGAAAAAATTTGCAAATTCCTTTGAAAACTCTGTCAAGGCCCTTTTAATGCATTCTAAGGCCTTGGAATCTTCTTATAGATAGCAGTGCAGAAAAAAGATCGTATTTGGGAAAAGAGGGTATGCATACGCCCGGGACAGTTACCCTTCGAAAAAGGAATCGTTTTTTTACTTTTGGTTTATACAAAATACGTTGGGAACCTTTTGTTTTTAAAAAAAGCGCAAAAAATGGATAATTTTCATAATATTTAGTGTCACTTAGATTAGAATACATACAAAAAAATTGTTTTAAGGACTTTTTTGAAAAAAATTATTTAAATACAATTTTCGGAAAAAGAATTAACTTTTAATTTTTTTAAAAAATGTTTTTCCCTTTTGTAAAAACCCGTTATTATTTATTTTGCCTGTACATAGCTCAGACCATTGTACAGAGGCTAAACCCCTATGCCCCCAAAAAAATTCAAAATTTTTTTGCAGAGTTATAACCCAATTGAAATAATTATCGGTTTTTTTTTTCTTAAAATTTATCCCTTCTGTTGTCGTAAAACATGGATAAACCCACTTCTAAGTTATAAAATTTTCCCAAAAATTTAGTTGGCCTCTGTCAGTGGTCAGAGCTATATACAGGAAAAAATATTATTATAATGAAGCATTTTTAAAAAAAAAAAAAGGAAATATTTTGAAAATGGGTCATTCTATTTTTTTTTGTAAAAAAGTACTTAAAAAATTTTTCTATTTTAATACTATTCTTAAAACAATTTTACATACATTTTCTAATCTAAGTAAGAAACCCTTTAAATATAAAATTATCCATTTATACGTTTTTGAAAATCACGGTTGAACGTTTTCCCGGAACCTTAAGGGGTTTAAAAGGGTTATTGTAGTTTTAGCATCACAGTATTATTGAATCCAATACATTGTTATTGTATGGGGGGGGGGGGGTGAAAAAAAATTATAGTTAATTGGGTCTCAAATATTGTAAGTTTGAGAAGCACTGCTCTTTTTCAGCTAGAGAACTTTCCCGAAAAGGGAAATAATTATGTTTTTTGAAAAAAGATCTTTTTATTAAAAATGTACAGTTTGAACAGCGAAAAGTTGAAAAAGTTTTTTACAGACATCAAAATCAGCAAAAAAGTCTTTTAAAGGAATTATGCTCACGGGGCTGAATAGTTATTTCCCAGAATGGAAAAGGCTGTTTTGTAGATTATAATTTTCGAGCAACTGAAAAATCTATTATTTACTGAACAAAATTGTAGTCCCGTTTTTCCTTTTTGGAAGTAAGAAAAAGCATTTTCTTGATGACTGGACGTTAAAACCCCCTTGGAACTTGCAGAAAAATTAGACGAATATGAAAGCATCAAACAGAGTTTTCGAAGAAAATTCCAAGAAAAAAAATTACAAAATTCCATGGTGGCGTAAATTACAATATTTTGTAGCCCAAAAAAGAAACCCCAAAAAGATTTCAAGCCCAATTTAAAATAAAAAAGGGAACCCCCCCCATGATAAAAATCACGAAAAAATTTCTTTGAGAAGAAAGGAAAACTTCGATTTAGGGAATGGGGGAATTCAGATCTTAGACCCCCAGTGTGACAATTTAAAAAAAAAAACTCCAGTCAAAGGGGTTTTTATGAAATTATGGCACGTTATAATTTGCCTAAGGAAAGTAAATGGAGAAAAGGGAGTATTAAGTAGTAATGGAGTGGGCACCGGGGGCAAAAAATTTACTCGATTTCCAAAAAATGTTGAAACCACACAATTTTATACGAATGAGAAGGTGTGGCAAAAAACCATTAGAAGAATCTTTGATATGTTTGTCCCTTGCAGAAGTTGTGCTGGATTGCGGAAAAAACAAAAGGGTTCTGTCCTTTGGGGATTCCCCAGATCAAGAAAAATTTTATTTGCTGGGAAACAAGACTGCTGCGTTGCTTGAAGATTACAAAACAAAAAAAAGATGTGCAAATGGATATGATAAATGCCGTGCAAACTAGAGCTCCGATGGGGAAAATTTTTGGGAAATGGAAAAAGAGGGCCAAAGGGCCCAAACCCTTTTAACAGTTTGACGAAAAAAATTGAATGACAACGAAACTGAAGATGAAAAAAAAAATATTGGAAGAAGTTTTTTTCCCGTGGGAAAAAAACTTTTAAATGCAAGATATAATAAAAAAGTTTTAAAGGTTTTGTGGAAGAACGGCGCAAAAGTGAACAAAAACCCCTTCTCGCAGACGCAAAAATAAATGTTTCTAGAAAACAAATGTGTTTTTTGAAAAAATGATATTCTTTTTAAGAAAAAAACAAAAATGGAACTGAGGAAAACTTTTGTTGTCCCAGAAAAGTTTCGTGAGCAGCTGGGAAAACAATTTGCCATTGGGAAAGGGGCAGTAGCACATTTAGGTGCAAAAAAAAATTTAAAAATGCTTTACTCGAAACTTTTTTTTGACCCAATTTTATATGTAAAAGTAAAAAAAGTTTGTAAAACCTTTTGATATTGTCAACGAGTCGGGGAAAACCCCAAGATAAGAAAAAAAGCCCATTTGAAAAATTGTTCCCGGGTTTTCTCTGAATTATTCATTAAATTTAAAAGTTGATGTTTTGATCCTTTACCTGTCCCCTTTAGGGGAAAAAATATATTGTAACAGTTATTTGCACGTCATCTAAAAAATCCCGACGCTATTCCCCCTAATTTGTGTTCTAAAACCGTCATAGGCATTTTGGCACAAATTTTCCCGTCGCCTTGGGTTTCCCAAAAATTGCAAACTGACCAGAGAACATCGTTCATGGTGTGTTTACAACAAATTTTCTACAAGTTGGGAAATTGAGTTATTTGAAGTTTTGCACGACATCCCCAAAGTAATCCTATAGAACGGATGCACAGGACTTTGAAACGAATACTCCGAGTGCTTTGTTTAGAAGTTGGAGCGGACTGGGAGGAAATTTTACCCAATGCTCTGTTTGCTTTGAGAAGAGTTATTGATGATTGTAAGAATTTCAGTCCAGCTGAACTAGTTCATGGGCGGGTTTTAGAATTCCAATGATGTTTTTTTTTATGAAAACCCTTTTCCCAAAAAATGTGTAGAAAAAAAACAAAACGTAGTCACAAAAAAGTTTTAAATTAATGAATAGGATGAAACAATGCCGAGAACTCGCTGTAGAGAACATGCAGAAAGCTAACGAAAGCCAAAAATTGTGGTATGAAGTTAACGCCGAAAAGCGGGAATTTAAAGAAGGCGATCTTGTTCTAATAGTGGTTTTTGTCTAAACCCAATAAACTGTCCCGTCAATTGGGTGGGGCGGGAAAAAATTGTAAAACAACTTTCCCGAGACCAATATGTTATTCATTTTCCCAAACAAAATGAAAAACCCCGATATACCATGTGAAAATGATGAAAACCCTTTTTTCCAGAAAAAAGAAAAAATTTTCTTAGTCTGAATATAAACTTGGGTTAAAAAGTGGGGTGAAAAAATCCCCAAACGAGTTAGGGAAATTAAAAAACACTGAGAATTATCAGATATTTGGGGTGAATATTCAGTCAAACCTGACTGACTGCAGATCAGAAAGAAAAAAATTAATCAACTGATAAAAAATTTTTGCACTTTTTTTTACCCCGTACCTGGGTGCACAAATTTGGGCCCAGCATGGCATCGAACTAGGTTTGGGAAAAAACCTATTTATGCTAGATCTTATAGACTTTTTCCCCGACAATCAGAAATCCTGAGAGCGGAAGTAAAAAAAAAAAAAGCTGAGGCTGAACGTCATTGAAAAAAAAAGAATCAGATTTTACTTCTCCCCCTAATATTGGTGGGAAACCCAGGAAAAGAAGTAAGACCCTGTATTGATTATCAGCGGCTAAGCAAAGTTACCCGAACAATGTTCTTTCTATTGTCAAACATAGAAGAATTAATAAAAAAGGTGTCTGCTGCAAAATATGTAACATTTTTTGATCTGACCAGAGGTTACTGGCAGAACCCGTTGAGTAAAAATGCCCAACGGTATGCTGCTTTTGTAACCAATTTCGGTACGTTCAAGACATTGCTTCCTTTTTGTTGGAAAAATACCCCATCCATCAGTAGACTCATGGATAGCGTATTAAAAAATTATGAAGAGTATGCTGTTGCGTATTTAGATGATGTGGCTATTTTTTTCCAAACCTGAGAGGATCATTAAAAACCTTTAGATGACATTTTCCTCAGATTCAGTAATGCAAAATTGCACATAAAACCTTCAAAATGCCAATTTGCACAAGTTTATGTTAAGTATATCTTGGAATTTTGGTAGGCCAAGGTTTAAGATTACCTGGAGAATTAAAGGTTCATCATCAAAGATTTCCCAATCCCCACTAACAAGACTGAAGTTAGGGCCTTTTTAGGATTAGCTGGCTATTGTCGAAGATATATTCCCGAATTTTCTGTAATCGCAGCTCTACTGACAGATTTACTTAAAATCCGAAATCGAAAATCAACCGTTGACTGGAGTAGGTCTTGCCAGAATGCATTTGAGGAGCTCAAGACAAGACTATCTAAAAATCCGTTTTTATACATACCTGACTTCACAAAACCTTTCATCATTCTGTGTGATGCCTCCAATCTTGGAATAGGTGTTGGGTTGCTTCAATTTGTAAAAACGAACATCTCATCATGTTCCTTAGCAAAAGAAAATTCCTTGCGGAAAAAAATTTTTAACACTACGGAAAAAGAATGTGCAAACCATTATTTTTTCCGGGAAAGTTGAAATTTACCTGGATGGAACCCCCAAAAATTTGTCATACAAACCAACCATAATCTCAGGGGGTTGGAGAAAAAAAACTGGGGGGGCTAATCCAAGACTTTTAAAATGGGTTTAATTTTGCAATCATTTAAATGAGGGTTGGAAAGGAAAGGAAAACAAAATCAGAATGCGGATAGTTTGAGCCGTATCCCTTAAGACTAAGAAAAAACACACTTGTAATGAAATGGATGGAAAATAAGAATTTTCTTTATAAATTTTTTGCTTAGAATGATAGGTATTTGTATGTTAATATTTGGTATTAGTATTTTAAATTTTTGAAATTTTGTATTTGTATTTTGTTATTTGGAATTTGTGTTTTAATATTTGGTATTAATATTTTAATTTTTCGATATTTCTATGTTAATTTTTTGATAATTAATATTTGTATTTTAATGTTTGCCATTTGGTAGCAGTATTTCGCCGAATGATATTTTGTGTATTATGAAGTCGACACATTTTCACATAGATTAGTAGGTATAAGTTAAATGCATTCCATTAAATAAGGTACGAATTTCGTATAGAACAGGAACTTGTGCACGTTTTTTAAATATTTTTTTGTCCGTTTATATAAGAAAAGGATTCAAATGAATAAATCTTAACTCTCAAATGTTGCATAAACTGAACCTATGTCAAGTATTTTTCAGGTACCACAGTAAAACTTCTCCTTTGATTGATTGATTGAAAGGGGATATAGACAACGGTTTTGATCCCCAAACACTTCCCTCAACTATTGAAAAGTTTTTCCAGGATGGGGGGGAAATAATTAGTCTGTAAAAAGGGTTGGCACATAGCGTATTTGGGGGGCTCATAGCGCCTTATAACCTCGGAGGGGGTCTGCTGTGGACTGTTTGGCTTTTGAACGGGAAGGGTAGAAGAAGACGACGGTCTAGAACGCGTGAAAAATGAATCGATTTATTGATTGAATATTAACGTCGCAATGTTCAGTTACACGAGAACTTTTTGGGGTGGAAGTAATTTTTTAACCATGGCCGGGATGGGACGGCACCTGAGCTGGCATTCCCCCCTCCCCCCTACCACACCAATACCGGGGGACGTTTCAGCTCTCCCGGGGGATTTGGGGGGCATCGCTGCCCCCCCCCGGTGGTCTTTAGTGGTACTGGGTTTCGAACTCGTGACAAAGTAAAACCACAATCCCATACCTATACCACTCGGTTACCGAAAACCCCTTGAAAATTTGGGGAAAATTTTAGTTCCCCATGACATTTTAAATTTTAAAAATTGTAAATATAGTGATGTGCTTTGAAAAAAAAAATAAAAATTGTAAATCTGGTAAAGAAGATTGATATTTAATTCAACTACATGACGATACAACAAGGCAAGCATTCTGACACATTTACGTTGATATCTTATACACCGAAAAATCTGGCGTATAACACGCATTTTTAACACAAAAAATATGAGAGTTAACTGGAGCAAGTTTTACGCCAAGTATAAAAGGAGACCTTTAAAGTTAAAAAAAAAAGAGGAGCATAAAAAAAAATTCTGGGTTTGGGTTTTGTTGTTTCTCTGAAAGAGTAGAATTTAAGGTTTAAAAATAAAACATTAATAAAAAATCTCTCATCGTGGGATTACAACAAATCAAAAAAAAGTTTTTTCATTTGCTTATAGGATCAAAGCTCGTTAATTAGGTATTGAAGATAATTTATTTTTGATGCCGTTGTATTGCCAGATGATATATATAAATTATATCAGAGTACAAGTGCATTTTTTATTATGTCTTATTATATTTTACAATAGCAACTGATCAGAATACACTCTAACACTCTTAAAAAAAATTTAGAAACGGACGTCAGTAATTTTGGCTTTAAAAAGACATTCCTGTTAGTTGTCTCGACTTATGGAAAATTGTGAGAAAGGTTTCAATTGTTTTTCCTTGTGAGAGGGAGTTCAGTGTGTTTGCCATTCTCAAAAACAAAAAAGGAGAGAGGGGGAATGAAAACTTACTACGAAAGGATATTTAGGGTTAAATCCGACTAGATTGATCATAAATTGTGTGATGCACCAGATTCATCCTTCTCATTAGAAAAATATATTTGTTGTTCAGTTATTGTATGTAGCCGTTGTTTTATATGTATTAAATTAATTTCTTTTAATTTGAATTTAATTCACTAACATGTGCTTCTTAAATTGTAAACGCTACATTTCTCTACAGATAGAAATTTAATTCTTTTAACAATAAGTAATAGTACCTCTGCCAAAAAGACATTTAAATTGATAAATTCGCAAAATTTCACTATTAGGTATGTCGGGGTCTCCCCGAAACCGAAAACCATGGCCAGGGGTCTATGAGACAAAAAAAGTTTGGGAACCTCTGATCTATATAATCTATCAAATTATTCATAATGCTACGGTCTTTTAAAGTTTGGTCTTCAAACAAGCGCGGGGTGTCGACGCGTTGAGAGAAAGCAACTGAACGTGCATTGTCGAGAAACTCTTTATAATGAATGAAGAGTGCGTCTTGAAGTGTACGTACGTACATTGCAGTGGTGTAACTTAGATCTCCGTAACCCCAAGATTCTATGGGGCCGAAGGCATGGCTGACGCCTTGTACGTATTTATCTAATTTATAAAATATTAAAGGCAAAACCAGACTTTTTTCAAGGGGAGGGTTAACATTCTCTGTAATGCGAATGGTACATTGATCGAAAGCATTACTGTTGCCCCAAAGCCGTCAAAATTATATGCTGCAAAAAAAGTTGCACAGAAAATATTGGTCAAAATAAAATCACAAAAAATAAAATCGAAAAAAGGGGCGAAAAAAGCATATTTTTTGTTTTAATTTGTGTTTTTTGTAGTTGTTGTGTGTTAATGTGTCATTCCACCCGGGGCTGTGGATGTTTAGTGTTGAACAATTTTTTGTGTTTTCTGACGCACACAATAAAAGAAAATTTTTTTGGGGAGACCCAATAGTGGGTGTGGGGTTTCCCGTGTATGTGTAATTTTCAGAAAAAGGAGCATATGGAGAGCACTGTTTTTTGTAAATGGAATTTGGGACCCATAGGATTCTCCGCCCCTAACAAAAAAAGGGAAGGTGGCCTTGTGGTTTTCTTGACTGGGAGAAGAAACCTCCTGATTGATGAGTGGAGTTGGTGTAATCAAAAGAGGGGAGCAGGTTAAACTTTTTCTATGATAATCTGCCATTTAATTTGTGGTGTGAATTACTAGTGTGAAATATGTTGATTGAATCAGTCAAAACATATATTGAATGCTTTAAGAACTTCTCTCTATAAAACCCCCCTAAGAACAGGGTTTTTTGTTTGTAAGAGAATTTTATATAAATAATCTGACTTAATATATTATACGATAATAATTAACTTTTTTTTTGGATAGGGATTAATATTATCTCTTGGTTTCTTTTCCCCTGGTTTATTTCAAAAAGTAAAAATTTTAATAAAAAAATATAGTATTATGTTGTTGTCAACTCGTAGAAAGTAAACTCAACGGAAAAAAAAAATTATCACTGTGACCCAAATCATGTTCTCAAGACAAATAAAGTTACTGAAACGTAGAAGTAATCAGATTTTTTTGCCTCAAACCAGCCAGGGCGGCTACTTGGGATAAATGGTGCCCAGCACCGGGGCCCCCCCAAACTCAGGGGAGGGGGCTCGGGCACCGACCAGCAAGCCGAACTTGGGAAAAATTTCTCCTCATTTAAAAAAATAGTTTAAAAAATTTTGGATTAAACAGAAAAAGAAACCAGTGGAAAATTTAACCAAAAAAAAAATATTGAAAAAAAAATTCCCCCAAAATTTTCGAATTTTTGACAGCCTTTTACGATTCCGTGGTCTATGAGTTTTATGGGGGCGGCCAAAAAAACCCGGGGAATCACTGAAGCTCATGCAAGAAAACTCATACACATCAGGTAGTAAGCTTTTTTTTTTATATATTTTCAAATGGACGAAAAAACTTGATGTTTAAAAGTAACTTTGTATAGTTAAAACATTGATATATTTTTTTTTTTTATGGATGAAACCCCAAACCAAAAAAAGAACCCCAATTTTTTTTTTTTTTTCTTTTGCACCCGGGGGCCGGGTACCCAGCTACACCCGGGGCCCTCACCGATTCCTCGAAAGAAAAGATAGCCAAAAAATCGATATTCATGAGAATGGAAACCATTGTCGCGTATGTTCGAATATTGTCATGGATTCTTTATCATTTGAAATTTTTAAAATACGGAAGTAAATAGGAAGAAAATCTATTTTTCCAATTTAAAAATGTTATTCTCCTATATTGACCAGCAACATTAAACATTTTTGGAAGGGGTAAAAAGTATTTCTTCTTGAAATGAACATGTTTGGTTTAATTTTTTTTATTGTTACGAGAGCCAACCCTTTTTATTAGTTTTGATTACATTATTTTGATTGTTACCAGAATTCTTCATATTTTTTTTTTGGTTTCCCTTCGGGGCCCATTTTTTTTGATTTTTTACTTAAGATACGGCAACCGCGCCAATTACCCGATCCACCGCAGTTGGACACATCAGTATTTTGAAGGGTTATTGAACAATTTTTTTAGCTTCATAAGGGCTTTCCCCTTTGGATTTAAAAGGAGAATCTTTTTTCTTACTTATACCGGAAAAAATATTCCCAAATATGAACCCTAAGGTTCCCGC
>BMAV01012501.1:478188-497987 GCA_019973955.1 Trichonephila inaurata madagascariensis | reverse complement strand
TTTTTTTTTTTCTTAAAATTTCTCCCCTCTGTTGTCGTAAAGCATGGATAAACCCCTAAGTTATATATTTCAAAAATTCTTGTTGAGCCTCTGTACAGAGGTCTGAGCTATAGACTGGCAAAATATTATTATAATAGAAGCATTTTTCACAAAAGGAAAATATTTTGAAAATAGGCCATTCTATGTTCCTTTTTTGTCAAAATATTTAACTTAAATAACTTTTTATTGTAATACTATTCTTAAAACAATTTTATATATATTTTCTAATCTATAAGTGACACTAAATATCATAAATATTATTCATTTATACGCTTTTGCAAAAGCACGGTTCCGAACGTAGTCGGATACCTTAAAGATGAACAATATATATATTGCATATGCTTTCGTTACATCCACATATTAAAATTTAAGATTCAGAAAGTCCACACACACACAAAAGTCGGTAACCTTTGCTCTATAGAGTAGGAACTCTTAAAAGAGCTCTTGGAAGAATAATTATCTCTTCATAAGCCTCCTTACATTTTTCCCTATACAGCTTATAATTTTATAGCCGTAACACTAATAATTACACAAAAGAAACATAAAAATAACAATTTAACGAAGAATATGAATTGAAAATTAGAAAAAAAGTGGTTTTAAATGCGTGGATCATACTTTGATATGTATATCTATACATATTAAAACATAGACATTTTAAAATGGACAGTATTATGTAATAAATATTACCTTTAAAATTAAATCCCATATTTTAAAAAAAATTGTCATAGTACCCCAATACACCCCTGGAATGTCAGATACTTTATAAAATTTCACATACCTCCAAAGGACCCAGTTTTTAAAATTTCACTGACCCCAGCGATATTCAACCTGCGGCCCGCGTGTCGCATGTGGCCCACCGGTCTTTTCTAAATGGCCCGGTCATGGCTCATTACACTAAGAAATTCAATTATTTATAAGCGTTTCCCTAAAAATTTAGGGGGAAATGCTATCAATCAAGCAATCCAATCTATCAAGTTTGCTCTCAATTTACTTTTTTGTTAGTAGAATATAAACAAGAGGCTGGGTCATGTGGATGAAAGGAAATCGAAACTACACCTTAACTCATTAAAAGATGCATAAAAGTAAATATTTTGTGTGTGTGTTTGATAGAGAGGTTAATACAGTATTAAAGTAAAAGGCAAACAAAAAAAAAAAAGTTTTAATATTTTGATTAATTTTGCTTTGTACAACGTTGCTCTTGTCTATTAGTTTTTGTTTTTTTTTCCTTTATTTTTTCATTATCCTCATGGTACGGCCCTCGTGAAATACCTGTCATATGTATGTGGCCCGGCGGGAAAAAAGGTTGAATACCCCTGGTCTACCCAGATCCTATTGAGAATACTCGTTGTTCAAGTGAGTGAACAATATCAGGGGCGGCTCTAGGGCCGGACTAACCGAACCTCTGCCCGGAATGAATGAATGAGTGAATATTAACGGCGCACTGTTCAGCTACACGAGGACTTTTGGCAACAGACCACGTAATTTTGAACCATGGTCAAGTGACGGGGACGACACCTGAGATGGAACCCCCTCTCCTAACTTCCACACCCCACCATCGGGAGGACGTTTCAGCTCTCGACAGATTTAACGTTCATCGCTGCCCTCTACGCGGCGATCCCTGCCCGGGACGGCAAATTTTAAGGGTGGCATTTGGATCGAACTTGAGAAATTTTTTTTTTTTACAAAAGGTTTTATATATTTCCTGAAATATTATTGGGTGGGGGAATTTGGTATTTTATTTAAGTATCTTATTTCCTTATTTTATACTCTGTACATTTAATCAGTGTCGGCTTATCCATTGGATGCTTGGGGCGGGCGCCCAGGGTCCCGTATAAGCTGGACTTAACCAGGTTTTCTGGTAATAAATTTCGATCCGTCAGTGCGAAAGGGGCCCGTAGATCTTCTGCTACCAGGGCCCGAAATGATGAGGATGAACAGTGTTAGAGTCTAACACTGTTAGACAAGTGAGTGAGTGAATATTAACGTCGCACTGTTCAGCTACACGAGGAGCTTTTGGCGACGGACCACGTAATTTTGAATCATGGTCAAGTGACGTGGACAACACCTGAGCTGGCACCACCTCTCCTAACTACCACACCAGCGGGAGGGGAGGTCGGTTCAGCTCTCGACAGATTTAACGTACATCACTGCCCTACACGGCGGGTCTTTAGTTGTACTGGGCTCGAACTCATGACATGACTTCCCTGATCCGATACCTTGACCACTGGGCAACCGCAGCCCTAGAGTGTTAGACAAGAAAAAGTATACAAAGAATAAAATAAAGCAACTATTCTTAAGCTTTCGATCGCCACTGGCCCCTTTTATGTGTCAGCCTGACATCGCGGACCCCCAAGATTTTGAGCACCCTTCCAGAAACGTCTTACGGCATGGACCAACTGGGCCCAGGGCCTCGGCCACAAAGGGGCCCTCATCTTGTTTTCGGCTCAGCCTTAATAAGCGGTAAAACGTTTTTTTTCTGCCTGTATTATCCGAAAAATTGGGAATTTCGGACGATATGTCCACTGGGTACATATGATGACCGTCGTCCACGTACAGGCCAGGGCCTACCACCATACACCATCATTACTCATTCAGTCAAAAAGTAATAGTTGGTCGAGCCGGTTTGGGCAATTGTGTTAGTCATGCACATTTATTTGTTTCTGGTTATTGTTTGTACGAGTATTTGACAACGTTTGCTATGTACTGTCTACTTTTATCTGTCATAGGTGATGCCTTCATTTGTGTAGGGGCCCAGGACCCCAAGAACTCTTAAGACGTCCTGGCACCCTTCCCTGATTCCCAACACATGGCTGAGTGATTTAAAGTTCCTCAATAATTCTAAGACTGCCTCTGCAACTTATAGAGTCATTTATAACACTTCTTTTTTTCCCCTTAAAGAAAACAGTAAACATCTAATTAAAAATATTACAAAATACTAATTTCAAATAAATAAATCATGGACTTAACTGTATTAATTAAAATTTTTAACGAGAAGTATGGTGCTGCATTTATTTTAAAATTTTTCCACANACCTTAAAATCTTCCTTTCGTAGATACTTATCATGTTCTCATCTGTTCGAGACATGGATCAAGTTTCACATGCATAAGTTAATACTGATCTTAAAAGACTTTTATACAATAGCACCTTTGTGTTTTTCTTTTCATTACTTTCGATTTCATATATTTACATATTCCATTAAGATATCTATTAGCCACAGTAATTCTCTTTTGGATTTCAGCAGTACAATCGCGTTTGTTAATTTCAGAACCTAAATATATAAGTGAAACTGTCAACAACTTTAAAATTATACTCTTCAATTTTAACGTGGTAACTGTAAAAAAAATGATTTAGTGCAAGGCATATATATTTTAGTACTTGCAAATTATATATTTTTTTTAATAAAAAAAATCATGTAATGTGATATGAAATAAAATGCAAAGCATAAAATGTCCCAGGAGGAGGTGGAAATATATTCCCCCACACCCCAAAAATGGTTTTAAAAAACAAATTAACTTTAGGTATTAAGCTGAGTGAATTTCTTTTTATAAATTAATCTCAATCCCAAAAGTATTTTAACATAGCGTTACTAGAAAAAAAAAATGGCGCTGTAAAGGGTTAAAAAATAAGAATTTAACGAAAATCGGGAAGCATTTTCTGCTGTCGTTTTAGGTTTGCCTGGTAAAGAAAAATATTTCGAACCAAAGAGACAGCATTAACTATAATTTATTTACAAACTATTAGCTTTAAAGAATCTCAATTTGAAGGGAACGGAAAAATAGCTTGTGTAAAAAAAGTGCTAAATTACGACTTATTTCAGGAAATAGCAAATTAATTCTAAAAATCCACACTAAAAACAGGTATCCCAAGTTAAATCCAGTCCAGATAATATAAAATGCAATCCCATTCACGACATAAATGTTTTAACGTTGAATTCTTTTATCTTTTCTACACAAATTGCATCTGAGTATATCATTATACATCGAAACTAAAAAATACAGCTCGCTTCAGTTCTAGAAATATTTTCATAAATATACAAAAATAAACAAAAACTTGCTGGAAAAAGAGTAAAATAGGTATTAAAATAACAACAGAGGGAGCTCACAAACTTTGTTTCTTTTAGGCAACTGATTCACAAGATTCTATATAACCATAATTTTTATTCAACATTTCGAAAGATTGCCACAATGCAGCCATCACACATTATTCTCATTTTCTTTTACAAAAGTACCCTTTTATTTTTACAAAACCGAAGGAAGGTAACAATTTAGCTCTGGAATACATCCGCAACAAATGGTAATCGTGACTTAACGGCGTTATGTAACATGATTCTATTATTCATACGCTATCGTGCGAATTGAGCAATCTTCGTACCAGACCATCCAATCTGTGCAATATAAACCGGTCCCCAATTACCACTCACACATATTTGAGCAAGACATCCCCATACAAAAAGTTGTTCACTTTATTTCAGGGTGTGCCCGTGCTTCCTGAGGAGTTGGTTGAATTTGCTTTTTAATGAAGATATAGAACTAATTGCTCTTTTGGGTTTCGTGCGTCTGGAGCATGGAGATCGTTAAATGATTTTCAATAAGATGATTTCTTGTACCGATTAGGACAGATGGAAGGAATCTGTTTCATGTAAATCGAGTTTAATTCTGTTTTTGAAGAGGGAATTCTGTTTTATTTATTTTGAGAGAGAGAGTTCAGCGACATATAAAAGCAAAAGAAAGTGGGAATTAAAATGTAGAATTTTCATTCTAGGAAAAATGGATTCGATTAAAAAAGTTTTAAAGCATGCAGTGCGATCGAGCACTGGCGTAAGTAGAAATAAAGCTGAAAGTTACACATTAGAAAGTTATATTACATGCTAATTGCCTATACAAGGGCACGCTAGGGACATGTCTAGGGCGCAAAAAAATTGAAGGGTGAGAAAAGAAAAAAAGAAGATAACAGTGAACGTACCATCGCCCAGCTTAGTCATGACAAATGAGATTTGCTATGGAAAAAGAAAAACTTAAAAGTTTAATGTTGCTATGCAAAAGATAGTAAGGCGATAGGCGATGAAAAAGATGTTAATTAACTAGTTGAAACCAGTTCATACAATAATGCATACTCTATACTGTAACTGTAAACGATTTCATTAATTTACCGTACTAATTTATAAAATGGTGGGTGGGTGGTTCTTGGTGCCAAAATATAAGAAATGAACAAAAGTGGCTAAATAATGCCCCTATCTTTTCATCAAGGTTGCCGGTTGCCAGCCCAGGACACGCCGGGTCCATAGGTAAAGGATAAAGGAATGACTCTCCAAAGAGAAAAAACAAAGACAGTGGAAACACTCCCGAAACAGAACTGTAAAGGTAAGAACTGAATATTGATTGATTGATTGAATATTACGTCGCACTGTTCAGCAACACGAGGGCTTTTGCGACGGACCACGTAATTTTGAACCATAGTCAAGTGACGTGGACGACACCTGAGCTGGCACCCCCTCTCCTAATTACCACACCACACCAGCGGGAGGACGTTTCAGCTCTCGACAGATTTAACGTGCATCACTGCCCTACACGGCGGGTCTTTAGTGGTACAGTGCTCGAACTCGTGACAAGGCAAGCCACGGTCCGATACCTATACCACTCGGCTACCGCGGCCACGTAAGAACTGAAGGGGAGGGGTCTGGAAATAATGAGGGGGGCGTAACAGTTTAAAGTGCCTAGAGAGCTGGCTAGGTTAAAAATGGCCTAGCTTATACAGCGAGTTTATAGAGCATGTACGAGTATGCAAGTAAATATATTTAACATGTTTTTAATTTAACATAGAGTTGATCTGTATTAAATGCTGAAGACTGTTTTGAAATTTATTTGTAAAAGTTTTTTTTCAACATTTTAGTTATCAGTATGAATGCAAAGAGTACGGTGGTTCTGCATTAACAATACTTTTAATTGGCTAAATTCATCTGACAACATTATCATACGATCATGAGTTTCCAACCAATCAGTTAATGCGATTTTCTATTGCATACTTTTGCTTTTTACTGAAACTTTCTTTTAAAAAGTACATATTTTTTAACAAAAATGACGCACACACATAAGTAATAAAAATACACATTTTACTTAAGGATACATGCATAATATAAGGATATATATTTTTTTTTAATTTGAAAACTTTTTGAGGAATTTTAGTTTATTGTGAACATTTTTATCCAATTATCAAATTTTAAATTTAATCTAAATTTTATACGAGTACAGCAAATATAAGTCTAATAACAGTTTTGAATTCAATTGAGAACACGTGACTGCATTGGTCACATGACAGTCATGCATTTAGTTTATTGTAGCAATTCTAGACTGAGCGTTCAAAAACAAGATGCATGAGGCCTACAAATATTTTTAAAAATAAATACAAAATATATAATTATTTAGCTATAAATATATTCAAAATAAATCATTCTCAAAATTATATTAAGAAGTTTAATATAAATTCCCTGCATGTATTGATGTTCATTTATGATGGTTTACTATTGCTTCATGATGACAAGCTTATTTACATATATATTTAAAACATTATATTTGAGGTACATTATGTGTCATAGCAACGCTCATCGTCATTTCACTGTGATTCTCAATAAACCACGACTAGTGATACAAACGGCAACGGCGCGTTAACCAGACTCGCCATCTCAACAAGAGACTGCCTACAACAATGGAAAAAAGTCTCCACGACATTCAGCCCACAAGAGCTGAATATCAATTGCAGTAAAGCTGGAAAAACAACCTTTTCTAAATATCACCCAGATAGTCAATTAGAAAAGCAAAAACAACTTTCTTCTCTGAGAAGGGGGTACGCAGCGACCCTTTCACCCGCAAGTAGAAAACAACAAAGGACAGGAATAAAAATGCTTAATAATTGGCCCTTAATTAGGGATTCCTTTTCTTCCCAGTCGTCTAATTCGAGTATTTCGGACCCAAAAGTGTCGAGTTCAAATTACCCTGCCCCCAACTATGCCAATCAGGGGCGAAACGGAGAATATTAGGGCCCTCTGAAAAGTCAGTTTTGGAGTCCCAAGCCATGATACGTACTTGGCATCAGTCAGGCGTTGGGCCCCCTTGAACCCCTGCCACCCCTCAAAGTGGGGGTGTATGTTACGCCACTGATGTCATTGTCACCATAGGTCAAACTCTCATTCATCACCAAAACAGAGAACGCTAAAAATTAATAAAATTTAAATCTGAACTTGAAAGAATTGAAATAGTTTTGCCTCCGTAGAATAAGAATTGATAAAAATAATTGTACTTCATAAATTTACTTTTCGACTTAAAACCGTGGATTCTTTTTTCTTTACACATCCATCGATATTTGGGTATAACGCAGACAAATACCTTCAAGTTGGTAAATTTCATGAAATTAAAGTAAAATAAAGCCGCTTTTAAACTACCGAAGCATCCAATTAAGGCCTGCATTGCACCGCGTAACTAAAACCCTAAGAGCTAAGAAGGGTCTGCAACTTAATTCGGATGCCTTGGACTTGTTATGCGATTTACGGTGATCTTCATTCTGATATTAGTGTTAGGGTAGAATTAAATTATTTAATCAGACAAAGTGAATACAAAAGAATTAAACTCTATAATCAAATTAGTATTATCACATGATTCTTGGGAACGTTTCGCGGCTTAAAGTAATCTGATTATAGGTGGCCATGAAAAGCTATTCCTTTATAGCAGCAAAACTATTCATGGCTGGACTAATTATGGTTCTTTTAATAGGGTAATTAAAAGTGGTATATAAATTAAATTGGATTTTTTTGCTATATAATTTCGCCTTTACTTACTTTAATTTTCGTTCCCTTAGTAATTTTAACTTCGATAATTCGGTATAAGCAGTTATGAGCACTAACTCTAAGAAATGGTTTAATGAAATTTTAAATGGAAAAAAAAGGCCATTCCTATTTGAATAAGAAAATATTTTCTGAGTATAAATGTTTCGAAAACATTTTATGCAATGATATTTTCAAGACTTTTTCCTTAAAAGTAAAAATTAAAAAGGGCAGCAGAGCATTTTCGTGAATTTTGCATTTACAGGAAATGAAATCAGGTAATTTTGAACATTTTACATCTATATTAATAAAAGAAAGAGTGTGTTTGTCTTGGCTACTTAAGAAAATTAAACAACCTGACGTATGAAATTTACCACGTAGAAACTATAGGTCATCTTATTTTACACCTCGAAGGGATTTTTTCGAAGCTCACTATTTATTTTTTTTAAAATTTAATTTGTAAGCGAATTTTTAATTAACTGCCGATGTGACGTCATACGTCACGTCTAACTGCGAAAATTAATGCTTCGTGCAGTTTTTCGGAAAATTATTACATATTTTTACTATAAATGTATTTATTATAAATATATCTAATTATATATATTTATTTAATCACTTTTTTTATTCTTTGTGGCAGAATTACAATTGTTTTTCGAATAGATCATCGCGTAAAAAGTGTTCTTTCAAAAGTTTCATTTTCGGTTCGGCAACACTGATTTTTTTACAGTTGTAATTCGATATTGTCCGATGGGAATCGTATTTCTTAAACGTATTTAATTCCTTGTTCTTACGTATTATCGCAACAATTGCCAACTCTATTTAATAACTCGCCACGTTGGCAACCCCGATTTCCTATGTGTCGTACGCACTGAATTATTAACCAGGTGCTTCGTTTCATATAATGTCGCCAATAGGTAGCGATAATACATAAAGTACTTCATTCTTTCCCGTAATTCCAAACAAAATTGATATAATTTTCCTTTTTCAGAAAGTTTTCAACTTTTATTAATGTGTTAGTTCAATTTTTTAGTACAGATGCATTACACTCCCCGTGACCAATCGAGTCTTTCCCCGCCAACGTGAGTAGGGGGTTTCGGTTGTATTGATTTCTAACATATTATATATGATTTAAAATTTTGGTACTTACGTGTATTTTATTGCAGCAATCCCCAACTCTATTAATAACCCGCCAAGTTGGCATCCTCCCATGCGAAATCGGAGTTGCCAACTTGGCGAGTTATCTTGAACGTTGGTATTGCTGCGATAGCACCTAAGTACCAAAATTTTTTATTCAGGTTAAATATTTTAATAAATAAATTCATATATATATAATATATTGTATGCTCAAAGCCGTAGTGGAACGGTATTAAGTATTTCAATGAACTATAGCTCAGAGGCAGAAAATAACGCCATCATAAGTAAGAATGTGAAAGATGGATAATGTGTCTCACTCGGAAAATTACCGGGCGTGAATCAAAAGTCATCCGCCCCAAACTCTAATTATTCAAAATCGTCCTGTGCAAAAAGAGTTCACACAAACATGCCACTAACAAACCTCCGTTCACTTTTTATTAAGTTCTTGCATAATCCCAAGTTATTTCCATACATATTGTTACGAATTTTGTGTAAAATAGTGTAAATAATTTGTATTTGGGTGTGTAATGACTTTATCTTACTTTAAATTAGATTTAATTTACGTTAAAATTGCAATATTCACAAGCAAACGCCGTCCCTTACGTTATAATGATGATTCAATGGGAAGTAGGCGAAATCATGGCGATAGAACCAAGTTGGCGTCTTTTTTGGCGACCAAGTTGGCGACTTGGCGTACAATTTGGCGAGTTCGGAACCCTCTGGATTCTTCTAGAAATTAATAGAGAAATCCACTAATTTCAAGATCTTTTCTCGAATTATCAGCGAGGGATATAAATTGAGACATGGTCGCCGAAATTGAGTCTGGTTTTGACTAGTGATCAGCTAGCATTGTTCTGATTGTTGAAGCGGTTAGTGATTACTTCGGCTGTTGAAAGAGTGATTGTTTGTGAATAATCTTTAATATACGTGTATTTTAGACACCGATCATTGTGTCTGAGTTCTGTTGAAAATGTGAAGACCTTCTGAGATTTGTTTTGTTATTATTGCTGCTGAATCCTGTACTTAAAGGATTGGATTTTCTACAATAAATTCTCATCGCTCTTAAAGAACTGTCTTGTTCTTTGCGGACTGATTGGCATAAAATCCTCGAACCCCGGATCAACGTAACAATATTTTTTTTTTATCCAGATCCCATATGTGTGAAGAATTTTTTTGTTTTCATCTATTTATAAATTGGCAGACGATAGTAATATATACTACAACAAACGGTTTAGAATGCTCTTTCTGTGTCGACCCCATTGATACACATGTCTCATTTTAGAGCAAATTATTATATCATAGGGAGCTCTTAAACGCAATGAGTCTGGTCAAAATTTAATTTAAACAACTTTAATATATAATTTGGTTTTTGGAATTAGGTATTAAAAACAATTTACGCGGAGTTTTGCAGTGAAACTGCCATACAAAATGTTAAGATCATTTATATAAAACACAACCTAAAAATTAACAACCTCTGTAAATTTTAAAAAGTAATAATAATACTTCTAGGAAAAATACCTCAAATCTTTTGTAAATGACATAAATAATAAATCTAAATAGAATACCTAATATCATTTTGACGCATTTTATAACAATTTCTACAACTTTATGTAGGAAAGGAAAAAAAAAATCTCTATTAATTCTACATACATAAAATATGAAAAACAAAATTTCTCCAAGATTTTGGTAATTAGAAAAAATAATTTATTAAATTTCTGAAATTTATATAAGTTTTAATAATTATTTCAAAGCTTTATTTTTGTGTACATTAGTAATCATTTTGAATTTTTTCCTTAAAAACTCTGGAAATTTTTAGTTTATAATCTTATTTATTGCTATTTTAGAAATATTAATCTATAGCAGTAGTAGTGATTCGTAGATAGATATATAGTTAGATATAAAAAAGAAATTATTCTTAAAACATTATTTGAAATTTTTTGACAATAATGAATTCTAAACTATTTCCCTTTTAACTAACAATCATCTTAATGCAGTTTCAGGTAATTTTCCGTTTCGAAGGCGGAAATCTCGCCAAGTTGGCGTTTCTGGCGAAAACAAACAATATACACTTAAAAAATAATACTAGTTCTCATTGGTTTTTCATTCATTTTTTACGTATTATGAAAAAGACGTCACTGATAAGAAAAGATAACGACTCGTTTTGAAAATGTGTTTGCAAAAGGTTACCAGCCGGAATATTCTATTTGTCGTCGGTTGTTTCCTTTTTGGCGACTTTATTGTCTGCGCCGCCGAAACGGAAAAGTACCTAGTTTTGCTTTTAGAACAGAACTTCATTAAACATTTCATTTAAATTTAATTTGCTATTTATAAACATTTTTTTTTTAATATTTAGAATACTTCCGTTTAAAATTTTTACAACACATTTTGTAATGTAGAGAAGTAAATGGATTTCAAACATACACACACATCTTTCTCATAAACCCTTAATTTTATATCAATCAAAATTTTAATTTCGTTTTAAATTTAATGTGTATATTCAGAAAACTCAATTGAAAAACTGAATTTCTTATATTAATATTTTTTTTAAAAAAAGAATGTTCTTGAATATTACAGCAAAATTGACTATACAAAAAGAAAACTTTTATAATAAAGCTTTTCAAATAACCAAGCAAGATGTTCTTTTAAATAAATTCCACCAAAGAAAACAATTACCTTCAGAACATTTTACATAAATTACTTCAGAGTTTTAGCTCGCATTACAACTACATTTTTCTTTTGACATCTAAAAGTACAAAAATTTTAACTCAAATTGAAAAATAAACCAACAAGTAAGCATTCCATCCACATGAGGTTTCAAATGTTCTAACGACAATTACAAACGATAAAGAGCGGGAAAAAAACTTTTAACTCATTCCGAGTCGAATCAGAAAACGTTCATTGCCAATTCTACATTATCAAACTTTATTCTATAAATCTCTTTAGGTAATGAGAAGAAAATAGAATCCATTACATTCACTTAGATCTGGAGTATTCCAACTCCATCTGGAAAACATTGCTTTAGTTTTTGTTGTTGTTCTTGTGATTTCGTTCTTTTTGAGAAAACTACTTTCAAGAAATCTAGTTAGGGCTTTGAGAGTAACTGATAAAAGTCCGTTTTTACTTACCCTAATAGACTTAAAAGACTTTTGTGACTACTGTTTTTAACCAATGGAATTTCAGTTTCTCTTACCTAAAAGGAAAAGGATAAAAAAGTACATTAGTAAAAATATACTAGTAGGTAGTTAGTTCTTTTAAAAAGAATATAGACACTCATATAAGTTTAAAAGGTTCTTCTTTGATTAAAAACTCAGGAAACTTATCTTAAATGAGACAATTGTTCCTAAGTAATTTCACAAGCATTAAATAATAATAATAAATATTCAGAATTTTGTAAAGTAATTTACTTTTAATTTTGAATCAATCAATATTTCTTCAAAAATCATAACAAGAGAACATGGAATAAGATTTTACATGGTTTCGTGAGAGATTTTAGCTTAACCCTCTGACCGGCACATCAATTTTTTTGTCACACTGAGAAACATCCGTCTGACAGATGGGTACGTAATTTTTTTTTATAATTTTATTACCTTAAGGACTGTTTTAAATTTCCTTATTGCTCAAGAAGAGTATGGCTCAAATAAGATGTGTGGGGTTAAATCAAGCACAACAAAATATTTTGATCACTAGAATTCGGACTAGTATTTTTATAAAAACTGATTAAAAATTATTTATATTCATGTAAAAGTAATTAAAAATAATAATACCAAACATGAAAAACTATAGGAATATCCTTGTGATAATACGGATGGTGATGGATAAGAAAAATTGCACATATCATGAGTTGAAAAAAATCGCCATGTACCATCACGTGATCCTCTCACTGGGTAGAGTCCAACTGAAGATGTCAAGGCAGCCCACCTCAAAAATCACACCACAGCGTTGTCTACAGTAATGGTCTCCAACCCCCGGTCCGTGGATCAAATACTACCGGTCCGCACAAAAAACATTAAATTATTTCCCTTTTATTTACTGTGGTATATTTTTCTTGGATTTGAGCTACTTTTTATGAAAATCACTTTATATTCCTTGTTAAATCACTTTATGTTCATTTTTTGGAGTAGCTGTATTTTATTTTGAAGTCACGATTATATATATAAATACAAGTAAATTAAAATAATTAAATCAAAACAGTCTAAAACATAAACAATCAACGTCCTCCCCCCTCAGCGGGCCGAGGTAAAATTAACAAACGTTGACCGATGTTCTGGTCAGAGGGTTAAAGTGGCTACGTTCGAAATTGTGATTTTGAAACAGCACAGAAATTGATAACGTTTTTGATATTTAGTGTTAGTATAATTAGAAAATACATATAATGTTATTTTAAGAATATTATTATAAGAAAAACAAGTAATATAAAAAAATAATAGTTTTTAAGTTAATTCCTACTTAGATCAACAACGAAAAATATTATTTTAGCTACTTTTTATTAAATAGTTACAATTAATATAAATATGTATATACATAGGACAGAATCACAACATTAAGTGGTAATTAGTTTTTTTTAATTATTATTAAAGTATCGTATTGTCCTCTTAATTTCAGTCCAACTGAATGCTCTAACACGTGAGATAAAAACCTTTTCAAGTTTTGAAACAAGTCGCCAAAAGGGTCGCTAAGTCGCCGACGTGGCTGTATTTGTAATTCTTTAAATAATTAGTTTAAATCCATTAATTTTTATTAATTATAATTAAATTATTGTATTGTCGTCCAAAATGATCCCGTATATAAAATTTCAGCTCAATTCAGCGCTTTAAAATGTATTGTATTAACGATCGAAAATTCCACCAAGATAAATAAATAAATATACAAATATATAAATAAATAAATACATAGGCAGTGCGAGCTAATAATAGGAATTGAAAACTTATTAAAATGCTATATTTTTGCATAAAAAGGAGAAAGAATGAAATTTCCAAAACATTCTCCTATTATGAAAAATGCTTCCGTAATAATATTTTGCTTATAAATAGGTAGAATTTTTATACCGGGGTTGTGAACTAAATGTTTCGAAATGTATGGTTTAGAGAAGTGGATTAATTTATATCTTACTATCAGAGTAGAGAAATTTTAACAAAAAACAACCCGTTATTATTTCAATTAATCATCTAACTCTGCAAATAATGTAAAATTTTCTAAAATTCTAGATCAGGTTCTGTATAAAAATCCTAGCTATATATTGGTAAAATATTATTATAGAATCATTTTTTCAATTCCTACACTATTAGCTCGCACTGTTTTTATGCATTTATTTATTTATATATTTGTATATTTATTTATTTATCTTGGTGGAATTTTCAATCGTTAATAAAATACATTTTAAAGCGCTGAATTGAGCTGAAATTTTATATACCGGATCATTTTGGATGACAATGTGCAATAATTTAACCATAATTAATAAAAATTTTAGTTGATTAAAACTAATTATTTAAAGAATTACAAATACACCCAAGTTGGCGACTTAGCGACCCTTTTGGCGACTTGTGTCAAAACTTGAAAAGGTTTTTTTCTCGCGTGTTAAAGCATTCAGTTGGACTGAAATTAAAAAAGGACAATACGATACTTTAATGATAATTAAAAAACTAATTACCACTTAATGTTGTGATTCTGTCCTGTGTATATACATATTTATATTAATTGTAACTATTTAATAAAAAGTAGCAAAAATAAAATTTTTCGTTGTTGATCTAAGTAGGATTGACTTAAAAACTGTTATTTTATATTACTTGTTATGAAAGGAGAATGTTTTGAAAATATGTCATACTTTCTACATTTTTTGGTGGCCCCCCCCTCCAAAAAATGGGTTTAAATAATTTTTTCTTGTAGTAATATTCTCAAAACAATTTTATATGATACATATAAATTTTTTTGAGAATATTACTACAAGAAAAAGTCCTACAATTCATCCTAGTATCCTAGTTCAAGTTACACTAAATATAAAAAAAAATTCATTTATACTTTTTTGAAAATCATGGTTAAGAACGTAGATGGACACCTCAAATTTAACATAGAAACATCTACCTGAACATGGCTTAAAAAAAAAAGTAAATAATTGCAAGAACTAAAAAAAAAGTTTTTTTAAGTAATTTTTCTTCACTTTTTATTCTTTATTTCTCAATTTTTTTTTCTTTTTTTTTTTTCTTATTTCGTCTCGTAAGACTTTTTCTACTCGTAAATTAGCATATAACGAAGAGAAAGCATAAATAACATAAAAAATAAAACCATAATTTATGTATTTTTTTTCAATACAAACAGGCTAGATCTAAAAACTTCCAAGAGAAATAAAAATTGATGAAAGTAAAATATGTCGGAAAAAAAGAATTCTTCAGCTCCATCCTTACTTACTGCAACTGAGAAGTGGAAAAAAATATTTAAAGTTATAGTTTCCAAATGTTACTTGGTATTTAAAAAATACACAAGACGATCAAAGAATTATACAATTTAATGTTCTTTTAAAAGTACACACAATGTAAAAACCGCTCTATTTTTTTATTCAATTTATACTATTAAATGTAGTTAGCTAAGAAGAAACAGAAATTAAAAAATAAATTTAATTTCTCTCAATGCGAAAGAGCAAACGATAAATCACAAACACATGGCGTGTGCTCTGTTCTAAAAGTATGGTAATATAAATAAATAAAAAACGAACATTTTGCTAAGAGATACGTATTCTTAATTATACTCTTTCTTCAGCATAGGAAAAGGCGGGGGATGGGGGAGGTATAAGCAAATTAATCGGTGAACAAATCAAATATACATATTACACGGCATACAAAACTTTTGCTCAGAGAAATCTTTTTCAGGAAGCTTATTTGCAAATAAAGAAAGAGCTAACAGTTCCGTTTTAATTCATAGAAATAAAGAAATAAATAAACAAAAAGATATGTTATTGAAAAAGCATTATGCGGTCGTTAAAAGTTCAAGTTAGAGAATAAGGAACAACATTTTCTTTTATTTTGCGAATAGTAATTAATATAAATAACATCGAGGAGTGTCAGAGATAAATTAAATTAAAATGAATCGAAAACTAAAAGTAACATTCCTTAATGATTAAAAAAACATCCTGTTAGGGTTAAGCTAACCAGAAAATTCTTTTGAAAAATTCATGACTTGTTAAAATGAATATCTTCTTTTCTTTTCGTTTAATATTTAATAAAATATCCGTTTGGAAAAGCTGTGGCTTCTTACCGAAAGAGAATAATAAATTAAAATTTCGATAAAATAAATAAAATTGGCAACGGTATTTTCAGAAGCCTAATAAACGTTTCAAACGATTTTTCTTACAGTAAATACAAAAGTAATTCGTAGTGAAATGAGAAAGTTCTTCCACAGAAAGTTGCTGCAGTTTTTAATGGAATATAATACATGTTCGAATGTAATGTGTAATTTTCTTTAAAATATAAAATAGTTTATTAAATATCTATTGTAAATATTAATAACTTATACAAAAATTAGTATGCATTTCAAAATTACTGAAAAATATACACACATCTATAATAAACAATAATATAATAAAATCAGAAACGCTTGTTTCTTTTATATTTTCGTTAAAATTGTCAAATATTTGGAATTGAAAATTCACATTTAATTTAAAGACAGTTTTAGATAGAAACAGGATAAAATATTACCTTAATTAAAAAAATAATGGAAATAAAAGTAGAAGGGAAAATTTATAGTTAATTTATTAATTCTTGGATTTATTTTACGAGCTGTGTAGATTTAAAAAAAACTAGACAAATTAATAACGACTTTCTGTAGATTTTTGTTTTTAAAGCAAAAAAATAATTTTATAACATCGAAAGAAAAAAAAATAATAGCTTTCTTTCCCATTATGACAAAGCATTTATAAGTAAATACAAGTGGCAAAAACAATTGCCATTTTTTTTTTATTCGAAAAATTTCATTCCGTTATTTTTCTCTGTTTAAATATAGTAACAATACTTTCTAAACTACAATTATTAACACGTTTCCAGTCTTTCAGGCAAAATTAATAGACATTTTCGGCAAATTACAAGGTGTAACACACACACACACAAACGAGACTAAGTGTGTAATTTGAAAAAACCGTAGAGTTGGCAACAACTGTTTTGGTGACCTCATACCACACACCTCTTCTATCAATGTGGCTGGTTTCACTTTAACCAATAATGACAGCTGGGAGTATTGCGTCATTGAGTGATCACGTGCAACTGCAGTCTGCCGGAAAAATGTCGAATCAACATCAAGTTTCTAGTTAAACAAGAAATCAGCCGCGAAATCATTTCAAATATTAACCGAGACTTATGGAGATGAAACTTTGTCTCGTGAACATGTGTTTGAATGCCATAAACGGTTTTCAGGGAGAATTGACCATGTGGAAGATGATGAAAGTGTTAGGCGCCCAAGATAAGGGATCACAGATCAAAACATTACCAAAATTAGTGATGTGAGTGGGTTTTTATTCACATCAGAGGTCAGACTGTTAATCAACACTACTACCTTGAAGTACGAAAAAGACCTCGTGAAAAAAGTTGAGAAAAAAAGTCCAGAACTGGGAAGTGATGGATGGCTGTTGCATCAAGACAACGCACCCCCTCACATGACCCTATCTGTTAAGCAGTTTCTGGCCACCAAAAACATTACTGTGATGGGGCATCCTCCTTATTCCCCTGATTTGGCCCCATGCGACTTGTTTTATTCCTTACAGTTAAATCTTGTTTAAAAGGAACCCATTTTACCTCAGTTGAAAAAGTTCAGGCAAAAATGGAAAACCACCTTAAGAGACTCCCAAACACCTCGTTTCGGAAGTGTTACCAGCAATGGCAGCACCGAATGCGGAAGTGTATGAATGGTGAAGGGAACTACTTTGAAGGTGATACAGTCACGGAGACTTAATTCTGTAAGTACAATGATTTATATTGTACTACTTATATTGTCCTGTGTTTGTGTGTATCACACTTCGCGCTCGTATATTATTAATGGCTTTACCCAATTGCTTCCCTGGGTATTTCATGATATTGTAAGACAATACATTCTTTTACGGCAGTTGTTATTCAAATCCTAACATTTAGTCTTCAAGTGTTTCGAAAAATATTCTTATAGCACTAACCTCTTGATTTAAAAAGGACAGTATTTGAATTTCTGAAACAAGATTATAATTAACGCCCTCGTAAGCCCTGTCATATTCGATTTACACAACAACTACTTTAGTCGATCTGTACTCTTAAAAAGAAATATGGTTGCCATATTTCGAGTCTGTAAGTCTATTAGTTCAAAAACAATTTTTTTTTAAATTTTGTTTTTGTTTACACAACCCTTTTTGGAAGGCGAATTTCTTAAAAAGCATTCTCAGCAGATATCTACCCAACAAAGGAAACATGCTTACTGAATTTCAAGTTAGTAAATCAAATATTTAAAAAAAAAAAAGAATTTTACCTGAAACGTCGACGCAACCCCCCTTCCCCCTCCTTGGAAGTTGATTACCACAAAACCTGTTTTTGCAGTATCTTCACAACAAAAGAAACATGCTTGCCAAATTTCAAATCTGCAGGTCTAACAGTTCGAAAACGGGAATTTTTGTGTGTAACGCCCCGAGAAACCCTCCTTGGGGGTGTCGATTTCGAAAATCCATTCTCAGCGGATTTTTACTCATTAAACAGAATATTCCTACCAATTGTCCATGCTGTAGGTCTAATAGTTCCAGAGATCTCGAGATGAATTAGTTAATGTATAAGTCGCTTATCTCCTATGTACTCGTGTGTGTAGGTTATACTCAGGTAAAACTTAATAGATGAAAAAGTTTGACATATTCCATTAAATCCATAGGGAAAATTTCCTTTGTTAGGGGATTTCTTTAAATCAAATGTATTAAACAAAAGTATTCAAAACTGGTGCATATTAAACTACCAATTCATTATTTTCACTGTACTGTAACAAATACCTTCTGCATAATTCTATTCGAATTTTTAGAGTGTTGTATTCCTACGGATGGCTATCTTTTATGGTATCCGACTACGTTCGAAACCGTGATTTTAAAAAAGTGCATAAATGGATAATTTTCATGATATTTAGTGTCACTTAGATTAGAATACATTGTGACAAAGCAAATTATTTAAATACAATATTTTGGCAAAAAATTAACTTAGAATAACCTTTATTCAAAATGTTCTCCTTTTGTGAAAAATACTTCTATTGTAATAATATTTCGCCTGTATATAGCTCAGACTTCTGTACAGAGGCTCAACTATGATTTTTGTAAAATTCACATTATTTTCAGAATTACCACCAAATGAAATATATAATTATCGGCGTTTTTTTCTTAAAATTTCTCCCCTCTGTTGTCGTAAAACATGGATAAACCCACTTCTTAGTTATATATTTCAAAAATTCTAATTGAGCCTCTGTACAGAGGTCTGAGCTATATACAGGCAAAATTTTATTATAATAGAAGCATTTTTCACAAAAGGAGAATATTTTGAAAATGGGTCATTTTATGTTCATTTTTTGTCAAAATTTTGTACTTAAATAATTTTTTATTGTAATAGTATTCTTAAAACAATTTGATATACACTTTCTAATCTAAGTGATACTAAATATCATAAATATTATCCGTTTATACGCTTTTGCAAAATTACGGTTCCGAACGTAGTTGGATACCTTAATCAAGCCGTAATTTTTAAAAGTCAACTGCTACAAATTGTTACATAATGTAAAAAAAAAATATATCAAAGCAATGCACCCATTCTAAAAATACACACCACTTAGTAATACTATTTC
>BMAV01012501.1:435946-448757 GCA_019973955.1 Trichonephila inaurata madagascariensis | reverse complement strand
TAGAATTAAGTAATTTAAGTTATTCTTAATAAAAGTTGTGTTAAGAATCCAAAATGTCTCATCTTTTAGATAATCCCACACCTCTAGCTTACGCGGATCACGTAAGACATGGCTATCGCAGGATGGCTATGTCTCAATATGCACATTAAAAATTAAAAAATAAATCGAATTTATATTAACAAATAAAAATATATGTCTTTATACTTACTACCAAATTTTGCTCTTTATATGTGTACGGCTATTCTTTAATAAGACAGGTTATAAATTTTGATCCGACTCTTTATTGCCTTTGTTTTATTTCAATTTCATCTTTGCAAAAAAAAAAAAAAAAAAAAAAAAACGCTGATTTTCATATTTAATTTCATCCTAAACAAGCACTAAGATATACGAAGCTCTTAACTACATACACCAATCCTTTTTTTAAAGCGATTTTGCTATAACATTGTTTAACAATATACTTTTTTACACGAATTTTTTGTTCTAGGACGAATTGGGATGTCGTTTAAACCTGTCTTCAAGTCATAAAAAATTACTTTTATGCAATTTTTTGGAATGAAGAAAGAATGGTATACTTTCAAACCGTTCTTCTTTTATGGAAAATGCTTCTATAATAATAATATTTTACCTATATTAGGGTTCGCAATCCCGAGTTATATTTCATATCTCGGAATTGGTCTGTTTATTAAAAATACTTACACATTAGCATAGTTGAAACTGAAGAATAAAACTAAAAATATAATTAAAAATTGTTTTAATATCAGTTTGTGATTGAAACAAGTAAAAAAAAAACTTAATTCATCATACAAACAAATAAAAATAGTACATAGTGAAATTTAAAAAAAAAAAAAAAAACATTTATTCATTTATTGTGTTGGTGTAAATATGATTTTAATAAACATAGCTCGTCCAGCGTTTCCTCGTTTAAACGGCTTCTTATTTTTGTTACAAATTGTCCTGCCGAAGAAAATGCTCGTTCGGAATTTATACTTGCATTTGTCATCGTCATTAAATAAGAGCATGTTTTTTTTAGGTTGGCACCATTTCTCCCTCCATTTTTAAAAAAAAAAAAAAAAAAGACATTTCTTTTTGAATGTTTGATGACAGTATCTCAAATTTAATAGACTGCATTGGGGCATATAACACTTTGATAACTTTAACTAATTCTTCTGTTACACTGAATGGTTTTTGTGTTTAAATTGATCCAGTTATTGAATCAGAATGTGAATCAGTTTCAGGTGTTATCTTATTTGAAATAAAAGATCCAGTTGCATGAGTTGTTTGTAATGCAATGGGATTTGAAGTGTCTCAAGTCTTTCAAGCAGGCCCGCTATTAATTAACGGCATGTAATTGTAGAACGAACTGTGACAAAATCTATTCTTGAGATGTTGCTTAAGTATTACTGTGAGCCACTTAGATCTGTACGACGTTCTCCCGTACTAGAAATGAGAGCTGCATATATTTTTTTACTTATAGTACTTATAATTGCACACAAAAAATTCTACGTATGTATTTCATAAACAAAACATAAATTTTCTAAGAATTAAATTCTTAGAAAATTTTGAACAGAAAAAAAAATTTTAAATATAATTCAAACAAAAATAAAATTCCGGGATTAGCTATTTTAATCCCGGGATTTCAAACTTATTTATATAGATAAGACTCCTCTACAGAGTCAGAACTAGATTTTGAAAAATTCACATTATTTTCAGAGTTACCATCAATTGAAGCAATAATCGATGTTCTTTTGTAAAATTTATCTATTCTGATGTATTAAAATATGAATAAATATACTTGTAATTAATATATTTCAAAAATCTTAGTCCAGGTTCTGTGTAAAAGTCTTAGCTATATTTAGGCAAAATATTATTATTATAGAAGCGTTTTCCAAAAAGGGAAAATGTTTTGAAAATAAGACATTCTTTCCTTATTTTCTGCCAAGAAATTGCATTTAAATCATTTTTTTCTAATAATATTCTTAAGAAAATTTTATAAGTATATTCTAATTCAGATGACACTAAATATAAAAAAAAATATTCATTTACATGGTTTTTCGAAACCACTTTCCAAACGGGGTTGGATACCTAAAATTCCAAATTTTTTTTTCTCTTATTTCTGTTTTGGTGTTTCTTGTTAGATTCTATTTGATTTATCGAAACATCTAAGCTCTTTTCAGATTTGTCACTTGCACCAGATCACTTCAATAATGAAATAATATTTGCATGATGCAGAATTTTTAGAGCTATTGTATATATATATATAGTTTTCTCAATATTTCAGTATTCATAATTCATCCTAACAAAACTTAATGAAATTTCTCAAAATTATATATGGGTGAATTTTATCTTGAACTATACAATTGAATCCATGTTTTTTAAAAAAGAAAAATAATTACCGTTGCATTGAGGTGTCCGATTACTTGCGAAAACTTTTTTTTTTAAAAAAATGATATGGAGATTTTTTTGTGGTTTTTAGATTTATTTAGTACATTTTAAAGGAAAAAAAAGTGGTAAAATTAAGAAGATAAAAAGAAATTATTTTTACCAAAAAAGAGAAAAAATGGGTAAAAATTTGCAAAAAATTACATAAACCGGTTTCACTTTGTACAAGAAATTTATGAACAAATTCTCCATTTTTCAATTTTGATGTGTTATTTTGCTTTTCATTTTTTGAAATAAAATTCGGGATAAAAGATATTTTAATTTTTACAAAAACTAGGGCCCTTTATCTTAGTTATTATATGAAATTTCTTAAAAAAAACGTGATTATGTTCACATAGGGAACTATAAATTTTATAATAAAAAAGTTATTGATAAATCTAAAGGTTAAAACACTTCTACTATTATACAGAACATACGCATAAAATTTCAGTTAATCATTTTCATAACTTTTTGAGCAATCGTTGCCTACATTCGAGTGTGTTCGAGAAAAAAAAACACATTTCCAATATAACGTGTTTTAAAGTTTGACACCTTGGTTAAAGATATGGCATCCGCTTTTACTAAAACACTTGTACTTTTTGCTATTATGAATGGAAAATAAAAAACTTTTAAAAACAAAAGATGGAAACATATTTCTATAAAGCTTATAAAATAAATTTTTTAAAAAATTGTCAGTTTTTGAAATAATCACGATTTTAGGGTAGTCGGATACATGAAAACTTGTATTTGTGCATTAGGAGTAAAAATAATTCTCTGTATCGGAATATAATTAAGTTTTGAATGATACTTAGTTTATAAAATACAGAAAATTGGGTAGGTATTTTACAATCAGTTCATACCAGAAAAATTGAAATGGAAAATACCTATAATTCGAAAAAACAGATTTTAATATTTCACAACTCATGTTTAAAATATAAAATCAATTCAAAAATTTGAAATGTAAAATAAATTATGAATTTCCAAGCCTCCATTTCAGGATTTTAAAATAATAATTTAATTAAAATATCACGCTTATTCTCTGTATAAGTTTACTTTCAAAAAACTGCTTTGGGGTATATTAATAGTAAAGCATAAATACTAAATCAAATTTATCAAAAGTTGGCGAACTTAATAGTCAAAAATATATAATTCAATAAAGAATGAGTGTACTGCTAGATATTTCTTTAAAAAATCTATATAGCTGAACAACAAATACTTAACGGAAAGGCCAAAAACTTATTCACTCAATTTTATGCTTACAGTAACAGTAAAAATAGCTTTCTTTATAAGAATTGCTGTAGGAATTTATATATATATATATATATATAATTGAATTTATCTTTAAAAATCAAAGAAATGGGTAGAGCTATAAAAAGAAATTATTTACAGATTCATTAATATAATACATCACAACAGAGAATTACTCAATAAACAAAATTGATACTTACCAGATTCAATAGATAATACAAGTAGTTTTTGCTTTAAATTTACTATCACAATTAAAAAGTTCCAATGATATTTTCAGATTTGATATTTATATAGTAAAATATAAATCAATCAAATGAAATAAATTCACTTATGTTTTTTTAAAAAATATGATTTATTTTCCCTTTTCTATAATGAACATAATTTTCATTAGAGTCGTTTTTTGTTAATAAAATGCAGTTCTTACGATTTTATATCTTCGCCTGTAATTTATGAAATCACTTTAAAGTTTTCTAATTCTTAACAAAAAAAGAAAATTAAGGTTAATTATCGCGGTTTAAAGGTGCTTTGGTGGAATCAATCCCCCACCAAAACTAGAAGCAACGCCACAAATCGGCCACGGTTTAAAAGTAGTGTCCATATAATCCCGCAATTTCGGCAAGTTTTTCATCCGATGGTGGTAAGCCTGAATGTTTGGAAAACCCACAAAAGAATCTTTGTGCAACAGCCTGTAGTAATCAAAAGTCTCAAAAGCAATGAAATCTACATATGTTATGTCTTTGCCAATCAAATATTCATTATTTCCAATAAATTTTTCCCACGACTTCAATTTATCTGGAATTGTTTCGATAAATCTATCTTTTTCTGATTTAAAATCACTGAAGTAGGCAAGTTCGATGAAATCTGCTCGCAACTCAACTATTTGCTGCTCCGCGAGAGATACTCGAAGTTTTTCCTGCTCGTTTTTTCCATCAAGACCATATTTCCTCCCTAAATATCTCAAAATGGCCGTGCTCTGGGTTATTCGTGTATCACCATCGATGTAGTAAGGCAAATTTGGGAAATCCAAGCCAAGCGCGTATTTTTCGTTTTGCCAAGTGTTGTCGGTAAATAGGTAACGTCTGTCCTCAAAATCTTCCTTCTCGTGATGAAGAAGATATCTTATAGGTTGGGCCAATCCACGAATGTTCCAATACCCTAAAGTGCTTTTGACCATTTTTAAAACAAACGGCTATTCACTGTTAACACGACCTCAGTCAATAATGGAATCTTACTCTTTGCTTATGTCGTTAGGTTTCTTACGTGATTATACGTGGCGTCAAAAAAGTATAATGTTTTCCTCAATTTAAGCCCTCCTCCTAAGAGACCCGGATATGCTGGTATCATGTTTATTACTCATACTTTGTCAAGTTTCCCGTAAAAGACAACTGGTCTTTACAAGGAACTGTAATATTTTTCAGACATAGATTGGGAGATGATATATATTGTTGTTAAGATTACATTAGATCCAGACATTTAATTTTTTTTACTGACATAGCTAAAAATATCTGAAACGCATTTAAGGTTTCAAACCATGCCTTATCCTTATCTTTTCCATAAGATAAAAGTAAAAACAACTCATATCGTTTTTACTACAATTGCTATAAAAGTTTTGATTTGAATCTCGATTCATAAGATATGAATTATGACATTCCAAAACTGTAAATTTTGTGACAAAATAAAATTGAGTAATTTTTAGAACAACTATAAATATATATATATATATATATATATATGAAATGCTTCTATAATAATTCCGTTGAGTGGTAAAAATAATTGTAAGACGTGGCGAATGGATGTTATTACTGTAGCGAACCAAAGGTAAGGCGTGGCGGATGGCGAGTGAATGACTATATTAGATACATTTTCTATGTAGGTTGATGTTACGTATTCAATACTATAGATGAGGCAGACTGGGACATTAATCCAGTTTATTGCATCTTGAAACACATAGAGATCAAGTAGGGACGGCATTACACATAACAAGAAGCAAACATCATGGCACAAACACAGACAAAAACAAATACAGAAAGCGCGCCGGCCGGCTAATTACATGATGAAGGCAAGCATACAAAAGAGCGATTACGCAAGATTTTTTGCTTTTATACCGGCAGAGGTTATTACGTAATAGTAGTTCTGATTGGATAGAATGGGCGGGACAGGAATTTCGAACTAGCCGATTACGATTAAGATTACAATGGTATTTTTAAACCAAAGAATTAAAGTTATTTTAAATATTAGTACAAAGAGTTAAAATAAAAAGGATACTAGAGGGAATTATTACATATATACAGGGTGTCCCGAGACTTAACGATAAGCAGGCATAAGGTGAAAAGTAGGGTCATTCTGTTCTGCGAAAATTTTTTTAAAAAAATTCCCTAGAACTTGATTAAGTCAGAACAAGCAGATTTTTTTAAATGTGAAAAATTGGCCCTTTTCATTTCATTATTAACTATTGCCACCACAAAATCCGCAATTTTACGATGATTTCTTCACTAACATCATCTTACACAGGCGTACTATTAATCTCAGTCACAAGTCGGAGAAAAGAACTTGTTGGTTTTGTTAAAAGTAACGTTGTTTGTGTGATTCGGGGTTTGAGAAAAAGATGTCGCCTAACTTTGATTCTCCATAAAAAGAAAGCCATTACACATAACCCCAGGCAAGTTTCTCAAAAGTTGGCCCTTGTAGTTAAGATTCCGAAATAGTACAATGCCTGTTCTTTTCTATACATAACAATCATAGAGAATTTTTTTTATTCGCAGAACATCTTCATTTAAAAAAAATCTCTGTTGATACCCTCCATCACTGTACTGTGGCCGCAAATTCATAATTTCGCAGTGATTTTGTTCACTAACGTGATCTTGTTCACCCGTGCTATTAGCCACAGTCACAAAGGGAGCAAAAACCTTTGCTAATTTAGTAAAAATCAACGAAGTTTGAGCCGGTTTAAGAAAATGTCACCTAACTTTGACGCTTCCCAAAAAGAAAATATTACATACTACTCTTAACAAGTTGTTTCTAAAAATGATCCATATAGTGAAAATTTCACACAAAGTGGTACATAAATTTTCAACTTATAGACACACCTCTCATTTTTTGAAATTGATCAGTGTGTTGCACACACACACACACACAATTCCATGGATTATCAACTTATAAAGACAGTTCCATTTTTTATACTGACGGGTTTGTTCCAATCCCATAGATTGTCAAATTATAGTGACATTTCTATTCTGTATATTGACCATTTTGTTCCGATCCCATGCATTATCATCTTATATATGTCACAGGGAAATGATTATATTAGTGATTTCACCAAATCTCTAAGGGAGATGGTCAATTCACGCAAGATGTTGAAATAAGAACTCTGTAAAGGGATTTCCCTAAGGAAAGTAAGTGATTTGATCAAATCCCTAACATGTTTCAGTGAAATGATGAAATAATATTATCAAGAGTTTAAAAGTGTTCATTTAGCAAATATGTTGCCTTATTAAAAGTAGAGTATTTAATACAACAGAAATCATTGAATTAGATATTATTTATTCGAAATTGACTAACAAAATAATTAAATAATAAAGCTGACATTTTTTTTTTTAAAAAAAAAGGATATTTGTAGTAGAATTTGAAACATTTTTTTTTAAATCATAGTATACTGTAGTACTTCAGAAATATCCTGCAATATTTTTAACAACTTTTTTTCAGTTATTATGTCTCTTTTTAAAATAGCATTTTTTGTTGTCAAAAAGCATTTTTTTTTATTTATAAATAGGGCGTGGTTGAATTCCCTAATTTGTTTGTTTACATTTTTCAATTTAAGTTTTATCCAGTTTCTAATGTTCAGGCGTACAAAAGTGATATATCAATCGAAAGATATAATAATGCAAAGAATATAACTAAATAAAACTTAAAAAATGATATTTTTAAGTCATTTTGTTTCGGTTCGTCACGTCAGAAGCCCAGCGCTGCCTGGCATGGACGAGGAGAGGGGGGAGGTAAAAGGGAGTGGTCACAAGTGAAAACAGAACTCTACAAATGCTGACGTGTTCATTTCATCATTTCACTAACACAGTTCGAAGAGATTTGATCAAATTACTAACTTACATCAGGGAAATCACCTTACAGAGTTCTTATTTCAACATCTTGCGTAAATTGATCATCTCCCTTTGGGATTTGATGAAATCCATCATTTTCCTGCGACATATAGACACCTCCATTCTTCATACAGGCCAGTTTGTTCCAGCCTCATGGATTATCAACTTATAGAGGCCCTTTTATGTTTTATATTCACCGTTTGTTCCAACCCCATCGATTGTCAACTAAAGTACTAATATCAACTGTGCTTTAAGGTATCCGACTACGTTCGGAACCGTGATTTTGCAAAAGCTTGTACATGGATAATATTTATGTTATTTAGTGTCACTTAGATTAGAATACATGCATAATATTGTTTTGAGGACATTATAACAAAAAAAATTATTTAAATACACTATTTTGCTAAAAAATTAACTTAGAATAACCTTTTTTCCAAATGTTCTCCTTTTGTAACAAATGCTTCTATTGTATTAATATTTTGCCTGTATTCAGCTCAGACCTTTGTACAGAGGCTCAACTAGAATTTTTGAAATGGGTAACTTGGAAGTTGATTTATCCATGTTTTACGAAAATAGAAGGGAGAAATTTTAAGAAAATACGCTGATAATTATTTCAAATGGTTGTAACTCTGGAAATAATTTGAATTTTTCAAAAATAATAGTTGAGCCCCTGTACAGAGGTCTGAGCTATATACAGGCAAAATATTAATACAAAAGAAGCCTTTATTACAAAAGGAGAAAATTTGGAAAAAAGGTTATCCTAAGTTAATTTTTTGCCAAAATATTGTATTAAAATAATTCTTTTTTGTCATAATGTCATTGAAACAATTTTATACATGTATTCTAATCTAAATGACACTAAATATGAAAATTATACATTTATGAGCTTTTTTAAAATCATGGTTCCGAACGTAGTCGGATACCTTAATTTTTATAAGGTTTAAAACGTTTCATTTGGATTATTTAGCAAGTAATTTTACGTCATGCAAGACCAACTCCTTACAAGGAAGCTATGATAACAGATGTACTTTAGGAGCTAGAGTTTTTACATTTAGTTTCCTTTCGAAATTACAGATCAGATAGACTTTGACCTACAATGATGCAATACTGTTCCAGGAAACAAAAATGAAGATTTATGTTTAGAAGAAAAAGTGGCATCATGATGAATTTCTCTTTTTGTAAATTGCAAATCATGAAATGGGTTCGGATGCTGATAGCAATTGCTATTTTTGTTTCATTCGATTTAATGAGATGGGTAAATGCCCCAAAAGTGTTTGAAACATATTTTTTAAAACTGCTCAATCTCCATAAAATGTAAATCTTACATTGTCACGGTTAAATATCTATTTAAAATAATTGATTGGGTATCGATTTGACTTTTCATAAGATTTATAAACATTTTCATTGCTAGTGAGTTTTAAAAGAAAGACACACATGAGATTCAAAATGATAAAAACTTGTTTTTTGGATCATTTTAAAATCTTTCATGCATGATTTTTAACATGTGCTTATAACATGTACGATTTCGTAAAGAAAAAATATCAATAACATTTCGAGTTCTTAAACTTTTCGTCATTTTTTTCGAACACATTTAAGTTAATGTACTACATGAAAAAATGTGATTTTGGAAAAGTATACGAATAAATAATGTTTTTGTGATATGGCAGAAGACTTATAATATTTTTCTCAGATTAATTATTTTTCAAACTGTTTTTTTTTCAAACAGAGATGCTTCACTAAAAAATTTTTTTATCTCAATTCGATGCATATATTTCGATAAATGTGAATTCATAGTTGAGATTTTTATTTAATCAAGTATTAATAATAAAAATTACAATTATTTATTAATATATATAAGTGGGCATAATATATATATATATATAGTTTTACAGCATAACGTAGTCAAAGTGTTCATTTAAATGCAATTAGCAAAAGATAAGTTTGAAAAATTAAATTCAATAAAGACATATACAGTTTACCACTTTTATCATAACTGTGCTCTTAAACTTTTTTCATTAACTTAACACGGACATATTTAGTAAAATACTGGTTTCTTTCTATGTTGATCACACACTTTGAGTGTCCATGGGTATTTCGCCAGAGTAAGTCTATTATGTAATTAAGACAAATTAATTTTTAATTCGTTTTTTCTCACTTTACACTTTGCCATATATTAAGTTAGATTAAACATTGTGAAGCTTTTTAAATCTTAACAAGAGTGAATGATGAGTGAGTAAATGAATATTAATGTCCCACTATTCAGCTACTCGAGGGCTTTTGGTGGCAGACCTCGTAATTTTGAACCATGGTCAAGTGACGACAACGACACCTGAGCTGGCACCCCCTCTCCTAACTTCCACACCACACCTAGGGGAGGACGTTTGAGCCTCGACATATTTAACAGGCATCAGCCCCCTCTGCATGGTGGAACTTCAGCGGTACTAGGCTCGAACACATGACATGCCTATCACGAGTCTGTTACCTTGACCACTAGGCTAGCGCTGCCACCTTTTTAAATAGGACCAGAGACGTAACGGGGAATATTAGGGTCCCGCAGCAAAGTCATGTTTTGCCTTTAATGTTTTATAAATTAGTTAAATACGTACTTGGATGTCAGTCAGGCTTTGGGCTCCCTAAAAGCTACCCCTCTCAATGCGATGCGGAGGTGTACGTTACGCCACTGACTAGGACTATTTTGACTTTTTGTGACGTTTTACAATTACGGGGAATAAATTCAAATAAAAAAAAAGCAAAATACAATAACTTAATCACTGATTGACATTGAACATTCAATTTCATTAGTATGCCACGCATCTGAAGATATAATAACAATTATTTGTGATGGTAATATGGCCTTGTATGCATATGTATACTGAAAGGCGTTGCCATGCTAGGGAAGGAATTGTTATTTACGATTGTAATAAGGAAAACAAATAATATACTGATTTTTAATCTTCTTTTGCAGGAAGAATGATTAGGGCACAATCATGGTAAGTGTGTTGTTGTAAATGCCACCTGTCTGATAATGTCATATCCAGGCCCGAGAAATTCATTGCGGAAAAGAGCTACATGCACGCCTGTTGTTAGCCATAGCTTTGAGCTCCATACAGGTGATAGTAGGATTTAGCTCGGTTCCACCCCAATTTTGAGGGAGAACACCTTGGAGGTGATCAAGGGCCTCCCACCCCTCACCTACTGATTTTGTACAATACTGTGTATGGGCTATGTTTAGTTTGGAGTAAAATTTCACATATTATCCAAAATTATAGGAGTTAATAAATAATCTTATTTTACTGATCACTGTACGAAAACTAGATTTGTCGAATATCATGAATGTTTAATTGAGAGGGGAGATTATGCCATTTAATTAGTAATTATGAATAGAGGAATTGAAGAGACCATTTCCTGTTTTCCGATGAAGTGCTTGGATTTGTATTAAAATTACCCATTCGCTGATTTAGGCACTAAAAAACTGCACCATTTTCTCAGAGCGAACTGAAGATGAACTCTAATAAAGATATATTAATATTTTAAAATCACATTAAATTAAGTATATGTCTTTTGTGTGTGTTTTAAAAGAAAAGAAAAATTAAATCAGACAAAAAAAATTTCATAGATAATAGTGTAGTTTTTTCCATTTTACTTTTAATGTGTCACACTCAGTTTGACAATATTACTGAATTAATATAATTTAAATGTCTCCCTCAAATGAAAATGCAGTCAATGGAATGTTGGTAGAACTTAAATGAAATAATAAGAAAAAGGTATAAATTTTTGAATTCACAACAGTGGCGTAACGGAGAATACTTGACCCCTCCCCTCCCCCTGCAAAGTCTGGTTTGGGGTCCCAAGCCGGATATTACAAAGGACTGCGAAACATAGCATCAGGTTTTGGGCTCCCTAAAATCCTGCCCCTCCCCATCTCAATGCAGGGGTTGTGGGGGAAGGCGTGCGTTACGCCACTGATTCACAATATATAAAAAAAAAATAATATATACAATGCAAGGCATTTTTTGTATGATTATAATATTCATTAAGAATCTTTTTAGTGTTTATATTAATACTTCTTTCATCAGATGAATCATTTCGGCTTTTTATTTAAATATATTTAACTTCAATGGCGCTAAATTTCAGAATAAAAAGTATTGTATAAATGAATATTAGAATTTATAAAATATGTCTCTCTTAATATGATCCACGGGACATCAAAAATTCGTTAGATGTGATTACAATTAATTTGAAAGATCTAATGATTTGAATGTCTGAATGTTTTGTATTACATTATGTTCATTAAATTTAATTCATTTCATTTTTACTTGCAAAATTATTTACATTTCTAATGTATGTCACAGGAAAAAATCGCATTTATTTCTTGGCATAGGTTTAATTTAAAAGAAATATCCGTCGGGTAAAATAAAAAGCTTATTAATTAATACAAAATAAAGTTTTGTAAAAAATAGAGGAATTTGATACTAAAACATATCTAAAATTTTGCTAATATCTTAAGTGTAAAACAGCGCTTCTTAAACTGTGGGGAGCTACCCCCTAGGGGGGCGTGATAACCCTACGTGGAGGGGGGACGAGCATATCGAAAAGTCAAATATAAAAGATTATTTAAAAAACAGTTATTAATTTACTGAAAAGAAGCATAACAAAAAACATTCTGACACATTTACACTAATATAATACACTTATAAATGCATCAGTACTGCACAATGTTTTTGATAGTTCATTTATCAATATTAAATTAAGAACACGCGTAATAATTACTAGTGACTTTTCCATGGGCTTCTCAAAAACAAAATAATATACAAAATTTAATACTTATCCGGATAATTTCTGCGGTGTATAATTAAAGTCGTATTGTGTAGCTTTAGCGTCGTAGTACATTATTACTGCATTCAATACATTGTTATTATACAGAAGGGAGAGTTATGATTGAAAATTGGGTCGCAAACATTGAAAAGTTTTAGATGCACTGCTCTAAAAGTTTCTGAATATTCCTTATTTCCCTTTTCTTTTTGGAAAATATATGGAAATATGCTTTGAAGTCT
>BMAV01012501.1:408209-420523 GCA_019973955.1 Trichonephila inaurata madagascariensis | reverse complement strand
TTATTAACAAATATTTAATTAAATTTTACGTACTAAATACTTAGAATTATAATCAATCGGAAAAAAAATCGAGGGCTTCGGGACCCCCAGGACCCTCCCCTAGTGTGCGCCACTGCTCGACTGAAATTTAGTAAAAAGAAGAAGAAAAAATTGTGATATATTTTTACACAGTTAAGAAATGTGACTTTCAATATAAATATTATTTATCAACTCATTTTCAACAGGAACTTAAGAAAAATATCAGGGTTCGATAATATATATATATATATAATAAAACACTATTTAAGGAAGTTCTTACATTTAATTATTATTTCTTAATTAATTTAACAAGGTAACCCCGGAAATGTGTGCAACAGGATTGGTCAAATCGGGAGGAGTTTTAGATAAGACGCTTTCGAAAATTGTACAGATAACATTCCTGTAAAGTTCAAGCAATCAGTTTGAGAGCATTATCTTGTGTTGAAAGATATATGCTTTCTTGAGGACTGATCTATTTATATACGAGGTAGAATTCAAAAGTTTCCGGACTGAGCCTATAATGTGGGAAATTTTTGCAGTAGAGTGACTATTATAACATTTCTATATTATTGTATTCTTCCCCTTTTCTAAAAAATGGTTGTTCCAAATCACGTGGTCACGGCGTCATATTTTGTTAGGTGGATATATTTAGTCGTCGGCGATTGAAAGAAATTACGTTTGTTGAGCGGATAATGGATATTAATTTTTGTGTTCGTTTGGGAAAAAGTGCTACAGAAACTTACGAAATTTTGAAGTAGAAGCAAGGCTGTGATACATTATCGCGAATGCAAGCTTTTGAGGGGCATCGACGTTTCAGAGAAGGCAGGGAAAGTGTCGAAGACGATAAACGCTCTGGACGTCCGCAGACTTCCCACACCGTTGAAACCATCTAAAAGGTTTCTGCGGAGGTACGTAAGAACAGGCTTCAAACACAATTGCAGAACCAGTTGGGATATCCTCAACCACATGTCAATGGATACGGACTAAAGATCTTAACATGCATAGGGTGCGTCAACATATCGTTCCCCGCATGTTAAACGAAGACTAATCTGCAGATGAAGTTAAAAGTGTATCGCAGGCTGAATGAAAGGACATGGCTAAAAATGGATTTCAGAAATGTTTCCATGATCTTCACAAGCCATGGAAAAAGTCTGTTGTTACTCTTATTTCGAATAAGGATGCGTTTCAGCAGTTTAATTAGTAATATTTTTTAAATTAAAGACTCAATCCGGGAACTTTTGAATCCTACCACGTACATAGGGCCAGCCATTACCGACCCGCTTCGCAGGGTATTTCGTGATATTGTATGGCAGTATATTCTTCTTAAGCTATCCATATCTATGTCCTAGCAATAAGTTTCAGATTGCATTCAGAAATATTCTGATATGCCTCATAACTCAAACTCAGTGGCGCAACAGTCCATGAGGGCCAAGGCCTTCTGACATATCCCAGTATACGTGACCATTGGGCTCTGAGGTGCTAGAGCGTATGTCCCGATCAAGTGGTCAGTCCGAAGCGAGTCCCCCAGTGAGCCCAGCAAGTAGGCTTGGTACTCATTTATCGATCCACTGCGGTAGGGATGAAAGGCTGAGTCAACATTGCCCAGCCCAGGAATAGAACCCGAACCCATGGTGTGGAAGCTTGATACTCTACCACTTGACCACTGGATAGGCCTCATACCTAGATTTAAAAAGGAAAGGGCTTGATTTTCGCCACCAGAAGTGTATTTATTTTTTTAAACTTCTATAATCCAATTTCTAGGAATGTATTTGCACAAAACTTCTTCTTAGTGGATTTTTACTCAACAAAAGAAACATTCTTGCTAAATTTCAAATCTATATGTCTAATAGTTCCAGAGATCTCGTGATAAGTGAGGGAATCAGCAAGTCGCATTTCTCCTATGTATGCATAGATCGATTATTTAAAGTGGCGTTTGGGGAAGATTGCATTCCTAACTTTTCAGATACCTGTATTGATTTTTTATTCCGCCAATCACCAATTGTGATGTTAATGTTAATAGTTGATAAGAATGGAACTTGGAAACTTTAACAGAAAATAAAGACGTTATTATTACATGGACGTCTTTTTTCAAGTTTAGTTCGAAATTACTGACCAATTGGGTGGCGTTGGCGTACACCCAAGTTTGAGGGTTAGACACCTACTCAAGTCAGTAGATTTTCATAATACAAAAAATCGACCGCGTCCATGTCGTATGATTATGCAGTATGTTAAAGATCTCTAGAGTGCCCGTTTGGCTTGGGTGCTCTAGGCATAATTAAATTCTTAGTACAGTTTCGCATCGTCGGAGCTCAGGTGCTCTCTGGTTCGTGAAAATTACATTGTGGTAGTGATACCAGCTCCCGGAGAACGCACTAGATCTGCAAAAGGTATATCTAAGTAAATACCGATCCGCAGCCCCATCAGAAAGAAAGATTACTTAGTGATATCCTCTTAAACAAAATATAATTCTTATATATATGTTTGAAAAATTAAAATTTTTAACTTGAGACACGGGTGCATATTTTCCTTTGTGACTAAGTACATAAATGCAAAGATAAAATTACCGTATTTTTTCGAATCTAAGCCGCACTTCTGATTCTCAACATGTTTTTGTTTAAAAATATTGTCATCGATTCTAAGCCCCACCCCCAATTTTCTACACGTTTTTGAGAAAAAATAAAAAATTGTGTGTGTAAAAGGTTCATCAATATCCTATACTTAAGTAATTTTTTAAAAAAATTTAAGAACTAATAGAGGCAGTTAATAACTAATTTATTTTATCAGTGTATTTAAAGCTTTAAAATATATACACGAACCTATAATTATTCTAAACGTCGGTATCACGTTTCGAAAATGATTCGTCATTGCCATTATCAAAGCTGACTTCGGCATGGGTGCAGGCGTCGCCATTTTTCAACGCGGTGTCGTCTTCCACGCCTTTCAATAAATGCATTTGTTATGTAACATTTTGTCAAATTTTCAGGGGCCGCTGTTTTTTCCTGCATATAAATTTGCCTCCCTTTTCATACTAGCATTGTTGTAAATTCGTTTTGATGCTATTACTGATATCTTTTATGCTTAGGTGATTAAAAGAGAAAACGTACAGACACACACACACTCACAAAAAAATTCCAAAATACGAGCAGACAACGATGCTTAGGATAGTCTGAATACTGGAAACTAACCGCGGAATGAAATTAAGTCATCGATGCAAGTGTCCAGAACGAACGGTTACGTTTTTTCTTTTGAAAGGGATGGCAATTCAATTTCCTACATCCAACAAATGTTTTGCCTTCGATTCTAAGCCGCACCGGATTTCCAATAACATTAACATTGGAAAAATAGTTCAGTTTAGATTCGAGCAAATACGGTAAATCACATCATTATAATTATTATATCGGTATTAATGAGGAGCTATAATGAAATACAAAATATTTTCCTGACTATGTTCTTGAAGGTTAACACAAGTCGATTTTATCAGTCAGTATTCCTAAGTAAATTACCATTGCAGACAAAGATAGTCGACGTAACCGTTGTTATGAGAAAAAAATTAAGTAATTTGAATGTTTCATCAAATCTATCTGTGATGACATCAATTATATAATTTGGCCGCTCCCTTAAATAAAAGAATAATTATAAGCTGTAGAGATATGTAATTACAGTTCCATCTTAATCATAAACAATTTGTACTCATCAATACATCATCAAGCATTCAAAGCGGCTTCAGAGGAGATTGTTAAAACGGTACATTATTTTTTCATTTCTAATAATCAAATCAGTAAAGAAAACTGAAACTGAATTTATTTAGGCTTATATATGTAGAGCATCATGAAATCAATGGTAACGTAAGAACAGATTTCTTTTATAGACATACATGCTTAAAAAAAATTCAACAGATTATTCTATAATACTCCGGATTGAAGTATCATAATCGTCAGATTAAGTTTTATATTCATATGTTTGTTTGTCACAGAATAATTAAATATAATGCAAAGGTAATTTAAAGGCTTGACTTTTTATGAGTAAAAATAATAGTACACACAACAAAACAAACACACACATTTTTTGATTCCTTGCCACTTACAAACAATATTAATATCATTAATTTGGAAAACTTGTGATGGGCTCACGCGTCTTTTCTTTAACATAACCTCTGGGTTCTTTGATGGCCAAGATCAATGGCAACTCTTTTCCAACCAAACCCCAAGAAGCGAAATGCTAACAAGAAATGCAAATAAGATAGCTTTTAAAAGAACAGAAGATTCAGTAAGCAAGATGGCAATTTGGGGAATGTTATGTTTGGAAGACACACAAGCGTGAATTGACAGCCTATCGTAAAGTTACCTGGAAACCCAGCCATTACTACAAGGTACATACCATTGCACGCGCGCCCAGACGTTTCCATATAGAGATCGAACCTTAGTTTGGATTAAGGTAGGACTGATTATTTGATATTAGGACTTGTAATATTATTAGAAGTAAGAATAGGCGGAAAATAATTATAACGTAGAGAAAGTGGTCTAAATTACGTGATTCGGTTTAACTATCACTGTGTGTTCGTTCATTCTAGATTCTCACTTATTTAAATTTATATAAATTGTTAGGCATTTAAGTTCTATTCTTAATAAAGTCATATTAAGAATTTAAAATGTCTGTTATTTTAGAAAACCCCACACCTCTAGCTCACGCTGACAATCAAAGATACGGTCACCAAAGGGGGTGGGCTATATCCCAAACTATATGCCACTTGATAATACTAAGAGACCAAGGAGAGTTCCCCTTGACTCATACAACCCCCTCCCTCCGTAATGTTAAATTTCTTCATTTGCCGGGGACAAATGATTTTCGAAGTTGCTAAATTTTCTTCCTTAAACTAAATATTAAACTTGCATCTAAAATTTTAAATTCTACACTGCACCCACACGGGCAAGAGTTTCAAACTTAATTTTTATAACAACTTCAGGGCAACCAATCCATTGCCATCTCACTTCACCGTCTCGACCAATAGTAAAGTAGGCACTCATCTCAACCTCAGGACTCTTCTCCACTTGGACTCTGTCTGCAAGCACCACTTAGCCACTCCCTCTTTCCACGTTCGTGCCACCAATTAGGTAGCTTCCTATCCACACAGGACACTCTGATATGGGATGGAGGGTCGCTTCGCGGGTCAATTGCACAGTGACGTAAAGTGTATAATATAACAAAACTTTTAACAAAACAGCTTAAAACAAAAATATCCGAATGTATCAATATTTCTTCTTAACGGATATACACACAGTGGTCAAATTATTATGACCACTTGACACTTTTACGGAGATCAGCTATAACTTCACGTAGTTGCCACCTGAGGGCGAGATAGCTATGCAGCGGGATCTACAAAAGCCAGTAACAGCCTCCGGACAGGAGTGATCGCTTTTGTCTAGTGATCATGTTACATGGATACGGATCCATAAGTCGCGGGTTCTGTTCTCTCTGGATATGGGTCCACATTGGTGACCTTGGCTGAATCAAGCAAAACCGCAACCTTCTGATCTGTCATATCACAATCTACCCTCAAAAAGAGCAACCAATGTCGTCAGACCCACTTGACGCTGCCACCAAAGTCGTCAGACTCACATGGCAAGAACTTACCTTTATAGCTGCAATGACTCAAGTAACGTCCCGCACGATCGTGCGGGTGACGAAATCCCGAGTCTTACAAGCAACATTAATAGAGTATAATTGATATTTTTTCTATTTTACAATTATTTAAATATTAATACAAAAATGTGTATCTAAGCAATTAGAAATATATTAATAATTACCTTTTTAAGAAAGATAAAAAGAAGACATGCTTTCGCGTTGTATTTGAAAACACAGCTAGATTTTCCAGCTGAAAGCAAGGCATGGACTACAGCCACCGTCTGTTGATAAAAAGTTATTCTTTGCGCTTTCTGCAAACCCGCTCAATCGTTGGATTCGGGATTTTCTTACATATGACTATTCCCTAAGCAAAAACGTATAAGAATATCTAACCCGCACGTTCGTGCGCGTTGGGTCTTAAAAAAGGGATATAATTGAAGCTCTTGGATGGATATAATTTGAATTATTCATAGATATTTCGTTATTCTTTAAATATCAGAAAAAGTTTCATTCCTGAAATGAGAAAATCTCAATGCTTTATCTTAGAGTTAGAGTTAAAAATATTTTCGAGCAAGCATTCAATTTTTTTTCAATAATTTATACTTAGTGGTTAATGAGGGAAAAAGATGAAGAATATCGTAAATCATGAACAATGTTTTAGAAAAACAGTGGGGTATGATGTTTTACGTTACCAGATTTATTACCGCACGATTTCAGAGTTGAAAAAAGTGGAATTAATTATATCAACTTAAAAAAATTCTGAAACAGAAGAATACTGCTTAAGACTTTCTCCAAAATATCCATTATTCTAAAATCCGTATAGAATTTTTCTTCCTAAAAATATTCATATCCTTCGACTACATAAAGAAGTAAGGAAATTTATCTTACGTTACACCAGTTTCTTTGTTATTTCTGCTATTCCTTCCTTATCAATTAACCCAATTTCTAAATTAGGATATCAACGAAGGAAGCATCTGTAAAACACCCTTTTCATGTTGGTAATTTATATCTGACAAAAATATCATAATCTATTACTATAAGACGTTGTTCATAAAATCATATATTGTATGATATGTATGTGTACTAGCTGGTATAACTGTTCTTTGCATGGGTGAATTTAAAAATTAAACAATACAGATTGAAGGATAAAGAAGTTTTTAATGAGTTAATTTTACGTGAATTGCAAATTAAACAAAAAAAAAAATGCTTCTTGCATATCTCAGCTAAACAAAAAATCATATTTGTTAAATTTTAAGTCTGTTGGTGTAATAGCTGATAAAAAAGGATTTTTTAAAATTTTTATAACGCTCCCGTAACTCCCTTGTGGGTCGATTTTTGAAAACACCTTCCTAAGCTGAACTCTGCTCAGCAAAAGTAACACATTACAAAGCTTGTGTAATGAACGCTTAAAATAGTGTCAGTAATTTATATCTGGATGGGTAATGCGTTGATATCAGTTTCTGTTGCATTTATAAAAATGATAGCTTTAAAAATAAAAGATAAAAATTTTTTTATAGAGATGATCATAAAGAAAATTAGGCTTCTACATATATCGAAATAATGTTTATTGTAAAGATATATGGCCTACTTTATGAACTTAAAGAGTTGGTATTTTAGAAGTATACTATTTTTTCAAAAGCCTGGGATAATACCTCGAACAAATGGCTTAAGAACATAAGAGCACTACATAAGTACAATTCAGGTTTGTTTGTAAAAAAAATGGGGTGCGCGTTATACGACAAATATACATCAAAATTAAAAAAATGCAGCTTGAAAGTATAGGTGCGCGTTATATGCCGGATTTTACGGTACTCACATTCTGAATCCAAAAAGTGCAACATTACTGGAAGTAGACTTCTATTATAAAGTTAATGAATAAGCCATTTGTAAAAAAATAAGTATGGTAAAAGAGTAAAAATTTTAATTAGTATATTTCTTTGTCTTAATTGGCATATAAAAACCATAACAATAATTGGCTTATACAAACACTATGCTCATGTATATAATTTGATACATAACAAATGTAATTTTTAAACGTAAATTTATATATTTTTTTTTTATTTGTTTTCTGAACATATAAATACCTGTTCTCTTTCTTTAAATAATTTATGTAGCGTCAAATAGAATTCCATTTAATTCCTGACGCTTGTAATTTTGGTTTAATTATCTCCTGCATCCTTATAAGTACACAATAGAGTATACTTTGGATTTTTACAATCTGGTTGACCAATGGCATGCTTTTTGTACAGTAAATAAATGTAGACATTCTCTATTTTTGTTTTAAATTAAAATCTCTATTCTAGCACTGAGAGAGGAAGGCGAAACATTTTCATCAATTGAAAATTATGGGCGAAAACGAGCTCTGCTTGTTCTAATATCATAGTTAAATCAAAAAGGTCGCTAAACACTATTGATCAATTAAATAACTAAAATAGGAAGGGAGAAAAAACGGTAATTTGTTCTGGATGTAATTAAGTTATAATGACGGGGATTTGCAATCAATGAATTCTGGATGGAGCGATTGACCAATCGACCAGCCTCGTCACACCACTGCACAGTGCCGATTTAAGCTCATTTCGGGCCCTAGGCGCAGATGATCTACAGAGCCCCTTAGTACTGGCCAAACGAAATTTATGACCAGACAATCTGGTTAAGTCCAGCTTATCCGGGCCCCTGCCTTAAGCCCTCAATGGGTAAACCGGCACTGCCACTACACTAGGTGACAGGTGAATTGTGAGCATGTCCATGATGGATTTCTCTGTCATGCCAGGAACAATAAAACAACGAATGCAGTCTGTTGTATAGCAATCGGTACCCACACGCAGCATTCAACATCATTTGTTGCTTAGCAGAATGTCCGCAAAGCGTCGTTGCTGGGATTATCTTAGTCTGACACCCATAGGTGTTTACATTTGTAATGATGCACTGAATGGCGGACATGAATAACCGGATGTTAAAACATTGCCTTCAGAGACAAATCACGCTTCTTCCAGCAGCTGCACACAGATTGAATTAGATTCTGGAAACACCAGAAGATATATTGCTTAACTATTACCTTACTGGTTACCGGCTTACCTATTACCAGAGTGGTTCTGCACCGGTATTATGGTATTTGGTGATATAAGATTCCCCTCCCAGTGACGGCTCTAGGGCCGAACAAACCGGATCCCTGCCCGGGGTGGCAAATTTTAAGGGCGGCATTTGGACCGAATTTGGATAATATTTTTTAATGTTACAAAAACTTATATATTTTCTGAAAACTGATATATTTTCTGAAATATTGGGTGTGAATTTCATGTTTCATATAACGTATCTTATTGCTCTTATTTTGTACAGTGCCAGTTTTCTTTTATGTTGAAAATTTAAGAGTTCGAGGCGGGAGTATATGTTGAATCATGAAATTTGATATGTTTACTCCTCCTCCACTGGTAACTTCTCCCCATCTAGGAGTGAGGTCATAACGGACATTTCTTTCGCCCATACAATGTCCGGTGTCAGCTATCCAAAAGGAGACTGGGTAATAAGAGTTTTTAGTAGATAGAGAGCCACAGGAGATGTTCTATGTTAGTCTTGAGTGTAGTTACTATAAGTTAAAATAAACGCTTGTGATCTCCACCCTCAGTAGACTCTTTTTCGAAATTGGCCTGCTGAAATGGGTTATTTCTTCTCTTATGTTTTACTCGTTTGAAATAATAACGGGTAATAATGTGCCTAATTTTGAATTATTTTGTATTTTTTAAGATTGTAATAACAGCATTATAATATGTATATATTGTTATGCTGCCTTTTTGTTTGCAAGAATTATTCAAGTTTTATAGGTGTGTATCTATGTGAACAATTTATCTTTGTTAATCATAATTTTTTGCTTTAGAGAGAGGAACCGTTTTTTTCATTTTTGTCCCGGTGGCAAAACTGCTACAGCCGGCCTGCCCCTCCTGTATCTAATATGCATTACCAGTTAGAAGTCCCGCCAGCATTATATTGTCAGATGTCCTGTTCTGTAGTCCATTGTCCACTCTTATCTACAGACCTTGCCAACAAACCCCTTTCAACCGGAACATGCGACAACAGTCATGGTACATAATTTTTAAGACTTCTATGTTCCCCAGAAGGCCATGCAGCCTTGACCTGGCTGCTCTACATAAGCCTTTCAAATCTCTGGAAGGTGATTGGGAAAAATTGATCCAGTATATATACCTCCAACTGTTAGATGAGATCAACTTTGGTAGTTTAAGGTATCCGACTACGTTCGGAACCGTGATATTAAAAGAGCGCATAAATGGATAATTTTTATGATATTTAGTGTCACTTAGATTAAAATAGATGTATAAAATTGTTTTAAGGACATTTTGACAAAAAAAATTTTATTTAAATACAATATTTCGACAAAAAAATTAACTTAGAATAATTTTTTCCCCAAATGTTCTCCTTTTGTGAAAAAATGCTTCTATGATAATAATATTTTGCCTGTATATAGCTCAGACCTCTGTACAGAGGTTCTACTAGAATTTTTGAAATATATAACTTAGAAGTGGGTTTATCCATATTTTACGACAACAGAGGGGAGCAATTTTAAGAAAAAAACGCCAATAATTATTTAAATTGGTGTTAACTCTGAAAATAATGGGAATTTTTCAAAAATTCTAGTTGAGCCTCTGTAGAGAGGTCTGAGCTATATACAGGCAAAATATTATTATAATAGAAGCCTTTTTCACAAAAGGAGAACATTTGGAAAAAAAGATTATTCTAAGTTAATTTTTTGCCAAAATATTGTATTTAAATCATTTTTTTTTTTTTTTTGTCAAAATGTCCTGAAATCAATTTTATGCATGTATTCTAATCTAAGTGACACTAAATATCATGACAATTATCCATTTATGCGCTTTTTAAAATCACGGTTCCGAACGTAGTCGGATACCTTAAAGACATCCAAACCCACTATCATTCAATGCTGAGGTGTGTAACAGTGGTTATTGCCAGCCGTAGTGAAAACACACGATACTGATTTCGCCGTTTGTTTTTTACCTGGCAGAAGATTGTATTTTCAATTATTTTATTTTTATAGTTTGTGTTATCTTTTTATATAGATTTGCCATGGTACGAAACAAAAAAATGCATGCAAAATCGACATATATAATGAATGACTAGTTCTTTCAATAATAATTACTTAGAGTTGTATAAAAGAAACCGAAATCGAAACACATTTATTTTTCTGGTATATATATTGTGTTTATTATCGAAATAAGAATCAACAAATTTTCAAATTAATTTCTGTCAGCTTTTTAATCTTGGTTTTTCTGTATGTTGCATAAATATATTTCGTTTCATATAAAAATTAAATTTCATTTAAAAGTTCATTAAAAAAAATTTTATCTATGGAAATGTTTCTAATTTAAATCCAGTTTTTTAACATTACGATAAATAGAGTTTTTAAACAAACCACAAAATAAATTATGTTTCAGAACAGTGTATCATTTATTATAAACAAAAATCCACAAGTCACTCTAACTCAGAGGTTAATTTATGAGTCAAAATACAGTTCCATTATATAAAGCGCAATGAGTTAAGAGAGACATTTCTCCTCTAAAAGAACTGCATCTGTGTCAGTTTTGCTGAATGAAACAACCACAAAAAATCCGGTTCTTAAAATGAACCGAATAGTTTTTTATTACTAAACATAATTCATTACTTTTAAGGTACTTGACAAAAAAGAAAAAAAAAAAAGACTGCAAATATTTTTGTAGTTAAAAGCAATCAAAAAAAAAAAATTTAGGTGTGTAAAGAGATTCTATATTTGCTAATCTGGTAAAATGATATTCCCTGAAAATAATTATTGAGCCAACTATAGAGTTTATGTATAGCACCTTAGGAACAAATAACAAATGAACAAAATAAATATAACTTCAGTACATTAAGCAATATATACAATACAAAATATTTCCTAATATCTCTATTTGTAAGTGATCCAGCTCTCAGAGAGATGGGATGTCATAATTTATCATCAAGGTATAGTTCACACATTTAGATTCGTTCCTAAGTAGCTAAAACTGGTCAAGACTATAATTTGAGGTCACTATCATATTGCATTGAAGGTTGTTCGATTATGCACGTGCGTTTTGTCAAACACTTAAACTCTATTGTTATTGATCCCAAATTGCAATAAAAACAAACATATTAATGCAATATAGTTGCTCATTATTGAACATATTATTATATATTGTCATTATTACTAGTTCATATCATAGATATGATTAACGCCACAACAATTACAATTTCATGAATAATGCATATATTTTATTATTTAATTAGCATCCTACAAGCATAAATCTCTCGTTTTCAGAGTCATTTCTATCGTCTCTTTAATGTTATGATTCACTCAATTGGGAATATTGATTCCAGTTTCAACATGTTTCGAATCTACTTATTGATGAATATCTCTCTTGCAATGTAAACAAATCTAAGCAATCAGTAAAGTGGTTTATTAAAATTTTAGGAATAGCAGTCATCATAAGGTGTAGTCGAAATTATTTTTTTTTTCGATATGGAAGATTTCAAAGCTTGATTGTTGATTAATTTATAAGATTCATGAATATTTACGTGATAATGTATTGAAATGATTCAAGCTGTTCCAAATTGTTTTTGATGTTTAGTTACTGTGGTCATGCGAAAAAAAA
>BMAV01012501.1:317130-387376 GCA_019973955.1 Trichonephila inaurata madagascariensis | reverse complement strand
GCCGCGGTAGCCGAGTGGTATAGGTATCGGACCGTGGCGTGCCTTGTCACGAGTTCGAGCACAGTACCACTAAAGACCCGCCGTGTAGGGCAGCGATGCACGTTAAATCTGTCGAGAGCTGAAACGTCCTCCCGTTGGTGTGGTGTGGTAGTTAGGAGAGGGGGGTGCCAGCTCAGGTGTCGTCCACGTCACTTGACCATGGTTCAAAATTACGTGGTCCGTCGCCGAAAGCCCTCGTGTAGCTGAACAGTGCGACGTTAATATTCAATCAATCAATCAATCAATCGATCCCCAGGGTCTATGACGACTTGCAAGGGGTCCACATCAATGAAAAAATTAATTTGAGGGTCCATGAGGTGTAAATAGGGGTCTATGATATTGGCTCGCATTAAACCAGATCACGACTTTGATTAATTATTTTTTTTAATTAAATAGAAACGAGATTTTACTTATTTAACAGATTTACACTGCCGGCCACACAAAATGCAGCACCAAGAAGAACCAGAGATATCACAGCGAAATCTAGTTGGCAAATAACATGTTGTACAAAGATCAAACGATTAAAATTACAACCTCTTGTGACGTGTAGATGATGACAAAATTAGTAGTTAGTGTAGCCGCCATTGTTGGCTATAGCCACTGCCACATTCCTCGCCATAGAATTAAAGAGGCTTTGGATGTATCTTTGTGGGTACTTGCGGCTTCCGCATATTGTCAAAATTGATCTGGGGTAGTAGCGGGTAGTGTATCCAGAGCATGGTTTATGAAAAAAAAAAAAAAAATGGAAAATAATATAAACATTTCAATAAGGAAAGTACGCAACCCTAAACAAACCACGGAAAGAATTTAAGGGAAGTTCGAATGTTCGAAATTACTTTCAATTCAAATGCGATGATTTAGTTATGTTTCAACCTTTTATATTTGTATCTAAAAAATTCAGACGAAATTTTCGTAAATTCCTTGGGGATCGAGGTCCTATGCGCCTCCCTCCCTTGAAATTGAGTGCCCCAGTGCACAGCACCGCAAGGCCTATTGGCAACTACGTCACTGGCGGTGTTAGATAAGACTGCTTAGCAAGATTTACTTCGGCAAAAGGGAAAGTACTGATTTTTCTATTTTGTAAATCCTTTCGGATTTAAGAGGACTTGGTACCCCAAAAATGACCAACCTATCATTTTTTTAATTTTTATTTAATCTTATTCTTTGCATTATTATCTTTCGATTGATAAATCATTTGTGCAAGTCGGAAAGTCAGAAGTTGTAGAAAACTTCATTTGAAAACAAACTAGGCAATTCGGCCCCACCCCCTTTTTCGAAAAAAAAAAAAATGCTAAAAAAAGCGTTTTGATAATAAAAAAATCTATTTTATATAGAGAAATAATAACTATAAAAAAGGATTATGTAATATACGTATAAAGCAGAATATTTCCGAGGCAATACAATAATGTAATTTTTCTTCTTTAAGAAATGTGTGCATGTGTAAAATTTTTGAATTAAGGCATTTCAGATCAATAATTTCATAATTTCAATTCTTATTCCTGATATGTTTTTCATACAAATGTAATATTTCAATATTATGTGAAGAAGAAAACTAATCTTTCGCTCATAAGAGAAAAAAAAAAAATTATGGCATATGGCTTTAAATGTATGGGTTGAAAAAATACGAAAAAATGCAATTTTATTTTAAAGAAAAATATATAACTAATACCTTTAAGTGGTATTTTAAGTTTATTTTTGAGCTTATTATAATTATTTTTTCAGAATTATTGGGTTTTAGAATTAAGTGTTTTTTTTTCAGTTTGTGTTTTTCGAAACTTTAGTGCATTCAAAATGCTACTCCTTCCACAACTACTTACCAATCACTTCCATTTTTTACCTGCGTGTTATATATAAAGCATGTAAAAAAATTAAGGTTCCGTTTTACTGTAAACTGAATACTTTATATAAAAAAATTAAAATGTAAGAGATATTGGCTTTTTCGTTGATTTTTAGCATGCATATCAACATTTTATTTTTTTTTCTCAAAAACGGACTAAGTTATTCTAAAATCAATCCCTAAAGTTATTTAGAACCTCCATAAGAATATTAAAAAAAAATTTCAGGTCAAAAAACTAATATTTACAGAAGGAGTAAGATTTTAAAATTTTCCAAATTTTCTTCAAAAAATTTAAATTTTTAAAATTTTGTGAATAATATGTGAAAAATTTCATCTAGTATATCATTTTCTTGAATAGAAACATTATATATAATTTTTAAATACATAAAGAAGGAAAGTAGTTCAAAGGGTACCAAGTCTTCTTAAAAAAAAAATCATGTATCCCTGCTATTATGAGGAGATAAACTACTGCACAATTGATGTCTTTGTTAACATCTTTCGATAAGTGATTGAAAAAAACCAGTTAATAAGTTTTAAAAAAATTGCCCTCTTTTTATTTTTTGAAAAATTTTTTAGATATCGGTTACTTTATCTGAATGTTCAGCCGCATAAACTCAAAGAAAAGTAGCTATCGCGCCGTGGCTCCAAATAACTTCATAGCGATAGCAATGCCAAGGCTAAGGTCGGAAACAGATACATGATAACCATGTTGACATTGAAAATTATAAGGTTACGATTATAAAGAGATATGCTTCTCTCGATGAAAACAAGTACATCCTCTTTAACCTTGCATTTTTGAGCATGTAATCAGAGATTGATATAAGATTAAATTAAATTTCTTCTGGAAATTTAAAAATACAATGAAAATCGCTTAACACGAAACTCAAAGGACTGAAATATTTTTTCGTGTTAAACGAATTTCGTGTCAAAGGATATTGCATATATATCTATATATATATCAACAAATTAAGTTTATTAGAGTTTTTTTAATTAACATAGATAAGTATATGTGCATGTATTTAATAAAAATCCTTCAAACATTTACATAATTTTCTCTCTTTTTTTTAATTATTGTTGATAAAGTAGAGTTAGCAGTACGAAAATCTTAACAGATTTCCATTTTCGTCTTTTGTTCCTGATTAACGACCTTAAGAAACTCCATCTTCATTTTAAAGCAAAATAGTAGTTTGCTTTCCCTCTGAACTCTTTGAAATTGTGCTCATAAGAAAATTCTTCTAAAATAACAGGGAAAAAAAGAGAGAGAGAACCAAGCTCACTGATTTTTAATCACATTGCGTCACCGAATTCCAAACCCAACAGATGAGAGATGATATGTTTTTTTGTGGCATTTGTTAGGGGTGGAGGGTGAAAGTAGATTAGATAAACAAAAATGGCTTGTCACGGGTTATATATATATATTTCGAGGGTATTTCAAAGCCAAGTTAGTCTCCATTCTACGAAACATATGAAACCACCTCTCTTTTATTTCACCCTCCCCCCATTTAAATCTCTCCTGCGCGTCTGTTTTCTATATGGTGATGAACTATTTTATTTGTTTGTTTGTTACTATTTATTCATTAATTAAATTTAATTATTCTAATAAATTAGTATAGTAAAAAAGATATCACCTTCTCAGAGATTAGACCATCCCAGGAGGGATTCGAACCCTCGACCTTTGGATTAGAAGTCCAACACGCTATCTGTCACGCTACAGGGACACAATGAACAATTTTTCTTTCTATATGTGCTGTTGGACTATTATTTTTGTTTGTTACTGTTTGTTCATTTTTTAATTTAATTGTTGAATTAATATTTGAAAAAACTGTATTAACATCAAGTGTAAAAAAACGTATTTAAACAAGATATATATATATATATATATATATATATATATATATATATATATCTTGTTTAAATACGTTTTTTTACACTTGATGTTAATACAGTTTTTTCAAATATTAATTCAACAATTAAATTAAAAAATGAACAAACAGTAACAAACAAAAATAATAGTCCAACAGCACATATAGAAAGAAAAATTGTTCATTGTGTCCCTGTAGCGTGACAGATAGCGTGTTGGACTTCTAATCCAAAGGTCGAGGGTTCGAATCCCTCCTGGGATGGTCTAATCTCTGAGAAGGTGATATCTTTTTTACTATACTAATTTATTAGAATAATTAAATTTAATTAATGAATAAATAGTAACAAACAAACAAATAAAATAGTCCATCACCATATAGAAAACAGACGCGCAGGAGAGATTTAAATGGGGGGAGGGTGAAATAAAAGGGAGGTTGTTTCACATGTTTCGTAGAATGGAGGCTAACTTGGCTTTGAAATTCCCTCGAAATAACCCGTGACAAGCCATTTTTGTTTATCTAATCTACTTTCACCCTCCACCCCTAACAAATGCCGCAAAAAACATCTCATCTCTCATCAGTTGGGTTTGGAATTCGGTGATGCAATGTGATTAAAAATCAGTGAGCTTGGTTCTCTCTCTTTTTTTTTTTCTTCCTGTTTATTTTAGAAGAATTTTCTTATGAGCACAATTTCAAAGAGTTCAGAGGGAAAGCAAACTACTATTTTGCTTTAAAATGAAGATGGAGTTTCTTAAGGTCGTTAATCAGGAACAAAAGACGAAAATGGAAATCTGTTAAGATTTTCGTACTGCTAACTCTACTTTATCAACAATAATTAAAAAAAAAAGAGAGAAAATTATGTAAATGTTTGAAGGATTTTTATTAAATACATGCACATATACTTATCTATGCCAATTAAAAAAACTCTAATAAACTTAATTTGTTGATATATATATAGATATATATGCAATATCCTTTGACACGAAATTCGTTTAACACGAAAAAATATTTCAGTCCTTTGAGTTTCGTGTGTTAAGCGATTTTCATTGTACTTTTAAATCTTCAGAAGAAATTTAATTTAATCTTATATCGATCTCTGATTACATGCTCAAAAATGCAAGGTTAAAGAGGATGTACTTGTTTTCATCGGAGAAGCATATCTCTTTATAATCGTAACCTTATAATTTTCAATGTCAACATGGTTATCATGTATCTGTTTCCGACCTTAGCCTTGGCATTGCTATCGCTATGAAGTTATTTGGAATCACGGCGATAGCTACTTTTCTTTGAGTTTATGCGGCTGAACATTCAGATAAAGTAACCGATATCTGATAAAATTTTCAAAAAATAAAAAGAGGGCAATTTTTTTTAAACTTATTAACGGTTTTTTTTTCAATCACTTATCGAAAAATGTTAACAAAGACATCAATTGTGCAGTAGTTTATCTCCTCATAACACAGCAGGGATACATGATTTTTTTTAAGAAGACTTGGTACCCTTTGAACTACTTTCCTTCTTTATGTATTTAAAAATTATATTTTAACATTTTATATAATGTTTCTATTCAAGAAAATGATATACTAGATGAGAAATTTTTCACATATTATTCACACAATTTTAAAAATTTAAATTTTTTGAAGAAAATTTGGAAAATTTTAAAATCTTACTCCTTCTGTGAATATTAATTTTTTGCCCTGAAATTTTTTTGTAATATTCTTATGGATGTTCTAAAGAACTTTAGGGATTGATTTTAAAATAACTTAGTTCGTTTTTGAGGAAAAAAAAATAAAATGTTGATATGCATGCTAAAAATCAACGAAAAAGCTAATATCTCTTACATTTTAATTTTTTTTATATAAAGTATTCAGTTTACAGCAAAACGGAACCTTAATTTTATTACATGCTTTATATATAACACGCAGGTAAAAAATGGAAGTGATTGGTAAGTAGTTGTGGAAGGAGTAGCATTTTGAATGCACTAAAGTTACGAAAAACACAAACTGAAAAAAAACCACTTAATTCTAAAACCCAATAATTCTGAAAAAATAATTATATATAATAAGCTCAAATAAACTTAAAATACCACTTAAAGGTATTAGTTATATATTTTTCTTAAAAATATTTGCATTTTCGTATTTTTTCAACCCATACATTTTTATAAATGATCAATTTTAAGAAGGTATTAATTGCACAAGAAAATTCAAGAAAAATGTTAAAAAAATTTTTTTTTTCTGTCACGACCGAAAGTTTAGTTTTTTTCTTCAGATAATATTGAAGTATTACATTTATATGAAAAACATATCAGGAATAAGAACTGAAATTATGAAATTATTGATCTGAAATGCCTTAATTCAAAAATTTTACATGCACACATTTCTTAAAGAAAATTACATTATTGTATTGCCTCGGAAATATTCTGCTTTATACGTATATTACACATTCTTTTTTTATAGTTATTATTTCTCTATATATAAAATAGATTTATTTTTATCAAAACGCTTTTTTTAGCTTTTTTTTTTCTAAAAAGGGGGCGGGGCCGAATTTCCTAGTTTGTTTTCAAATGAAGTTTTCTTCAACTAACTTTCCGACTTGCACAAATGATATATCAATCGAAAGATAATAATGCAAAGAATAAGATTAAATAAAAAATTTTAAAAAAATGATAGGTCGGTCATTTTTGTGGGGTACCAAGTCCTCTTAAATTCGAAAGGATTTACAAAATAGAAAAATCAGTACTTTCCGTTTTGCCGGAGTAAATCTTGCTAAGCAGTCTTATCTAACAACAACACCAGTGGTGCAGTTGCCAATGGGCCTTGAGGTGCTGTGCACCGGGGCACTCCATCTCAAGGGGGGGGGGGCGCATAGAACCTTGATCCTCAAGGAATTTACGAAAATTTCGTCTGAATTTTAGATATAAATATAAAAGGTTGAAACATAACTACAATCATCGCATTTGAGTTGAAAGTAATTTCGAACATTCGAACTTCCCTTAAATTCTTTCCGTGGTTTGTTTAGGGTTGCGTACTTTCCTTATTGAAATGTTTATATTATTTTCCAATTTTTTTATTTTTTCATAAACACCATGCTCGGGATACACGACCCGATGCTACACTACATCTACTTTGACAATATGCGGAAGCCGCAAGGACCCACAAGGATACACCCCTCAGGGGGGGGTCACCTTCTTTAGGTGGGTACGGGTGTCACAATCCCGAGGTACCCTCTCTAGTGATCTTTTCCTTTTCCCAAGGGGTTTACCATCTTTGGTAAACACGGGTGTCACGACCCCGAGGTACCCCAGTGATCCTTCTCGATTTTCGACCTTCCATCTTGTCATCCAATTTCTCCTTTTCTTCTTTTCCCGTCCAGACCACAGACCTATGAATGTTTGGCGCAGTATAGCCAAAGCTAGCTCTTGTACCATAAAACACCAAACTCAACTCAACCCAATCCACAAGGATACATCCAAAGCCTCTTTAATTCTATGCCGAGGAATGTGGCAGTGGTTATAGCCAACAATGGCGGCTACACTAACTACTAATTTTGTCATCATCTGCACGTCTCAAGAGGTTGTAATTTTAATCGTTTGATCTTTGTACAACATGTTATTTGCCAAATAAATTTCGCTGTGATATATCTGGTTCTTCTTGGTGCTGTATTTTGTGTGGCCGGCAGGGTAAATCTGTTATATATATATATAATTAGGTAAAATCTCGTCTCTATTTAATTAAAAAAAATAATTAATCAAAGTCATGATCTGGTTTAATGCGAGCCAATATCATAGACCCCTATTTACACCTCATGGACCCTCAAATTAATTTTTTCATTGATGTGGACCCCTTGCAAGTCGTCATAGACCCCTGGGGATCGATATAGACTACTTTTGGAATCACTGATTTAAAGGTTAATGCTTACAAATCGAAAAAGATGCTAAAATAATGCTTAAAATAATTTTTGAATTAGTAATAGTATTTATGTACAATAGCTCAGGAACAAAACATAACGAAATAAATATATATAATCTCCATCATGAAGCAAATACGTTCTAAAATCAAGAATATGGGACAAAATATATTTCTTATAATAACTCTATTCCTATGTAATTCAGTAATTCCTTAGACTTGATGTCATAATTTAACATGAAAGCAGAGTAGTATATTCAGGATCATTCGTAAATATCTAAATGTTCAACAAGACTATAATTTGCGATTGCTGTTATATCATATCAAAGGTCATTCTACTATGCACGCGCGTATTGTCAAACACATTAGCTCTAAAAGTAGTTATTGAGTCTCAATTGCTAGACAAATATATTAATATAATTGCTCATTATTACACATGTGAAAAGATAGCTATTTCATACTGTCATTATAACTATATTTCGTATTAAACATATGATTAACACGGAACAATAATTTCATGTTTTTTGAATAATTCATATATTTTATTATTTAATTATCATCATACAAGCATAAATCTCTCATTTCCAGAGTGATTTGTATCATCTCGTTAAGGTTACGATTAACTTAATAGAGAATATTGATTTCCATTTCAACAGGTTCCGATTCTACTTATTGATGAGCATCCTATAGGTAATGTAAACAAATCTAAGCAATCTATAAATTGGTTTATTAATATATGTTGAGGGTATAAGTAATCATGCAGTACACAGTTGAATTTTTCTTTCTGATGCAAAGAATTTCGTAGCCTGTGATTGCTGATTACTTCTTTCTAAGGCTTATAAATATTTATGCTTTAATGCGCTACAATTTTTCAATCTATTCCAAGTAGTTTTTTTATGTATATATATTTTTGTCACGCGAATAAAAAATGGTATTCAAATTTTTTGGGGTCACAGATGTTCATGAACATTTTTATGCATCACTTAAGAACTAAACTCTTAACACAGATTTTATTTTCAAAGATATTTCAAGATTTTCGTCCACCATAAAGCTTCTTTTTACGACTGTAAAAATTTAAATTCGATTATAGGTATCCTATTTAATTAATTTACGTTATCAGCCATCATTATTCCGTAATGCCGAGTGAGTGAATATTAACGTCGTTCTGTTCAGCTACTCGATGACTTTTGGCGACGGACCTCGTAATTTTGAACCATAATCAAGTGACGAGGATGACACCTGAACCGGCACCCTCCTCTCCGAACTAGCACACCACATCCACGGGAGGATGCTTGAGCTCTCGACAGATTTAACGTGCATTGCGCCCCTACACGGCGGGTCTTCAGCGGTACTAGGCTCGAACTCCTGACACGAGTCCGTTACCTTGACCACTAGGCTACCGCGGCCAAATTTAAAAGATCGAAAACGTTAAGCAAAACCTGAATATTTCATAATCTACCGCCAACAATAGTTCAGACACTTCAGTGGCCGCGGTAGCCGAGTGGTATAGGTATCGGATCGTGGCTTGCCTTGTCACGAGTTCGAGCCCAGTACCACTGAAGACCCGCCGTGTAGGGCAGCGATGCACGTTAAATCTGTCGAGAGCTGAAACGTCCTCCCGTTGGTGTGGTGTGGTAGTTAGGAGAGGGGGTGCCAGCTCAGGTGTCGTCCACGTCACTTGACCATGGTTCAAAATTACGGGGTCCGTCGCCAACAGCCCTCGTGTAGCTGAACAGTGCGACGTTAATATTCAATCAATCAATCAATTGAAACTAAATTGAAATGTAATTGTTTAGTATTATTTTTAAAAAAAATTTTTGATTTATCACAAAGATCTTTTTATTAAACATATTAAATTATTTATTCGAGAATCTTTCTTATACTGTTGAGCAAAACCCCACTTACCCTCGGATTGAACTAAAACTTTACTTAAAATGCTTCTTTTAACGCGATGTATTTAAGACCAGAGGCTTTTTCTTGGCTCGGTGAGGGCTTATTTCATCATTGACTAGGCCTAAATAAGATCATGATCCGAATAATTTTAGTCGTTAAAATGTTTTCCTGGTAATATTCTCCAAAAAAGATTAAAAAATCGTATGACTGAATGAGTGAATTTTAACATCGCCTTATCCAGCTACATGAGGGCTTTTCGCGACAGACCTCGTAATTTTAAACCATGGTCATGTGACGAGGACGACACCTGATCTGGCACCCTTCTCTCCTAACTTCCACACCACAGCAACGGGAGGACGTAAGAGCTCTCGACAGATTTAACTTGCATCGCGCCCCTACACGGCGGATCTTCAGCGGTACTAGGCTCGAACTCATGACACACCGGATACGAGTCCATTACCTTGACCATGAGTACTGATAATTATTTTTAAGTTTATTTTGAAGATAATTGGTTAAAAGTAACTGATAATTTGCAAATTTAAAATGCTGAGAAAGAATTTTCTAGTAAAATTTCATTTTATTAGGGATTGCTTCTGTGCAACTTTACATGCTTTCTGGGTGTTTCTGAATTCGACCGACAGAGAGGTGATAGTAGACAATAAGAGGATGACAAGTTACCACAGAATATAGGGTCGCAAGCTACGTTTAGTCTGTGCGATAACAGTAGCGGTAATAAACTTATAATACTCAATCAACTACTTCTCAACGCTTCTCAAGAGCCAACACAACTATCTCGTTCCTTACTACACTCAAACGAAACATTCCCAAAAAACTCTATTCTTGGTACAGCAGACCGCGCGCGGTCCGTTGATCACAATCCAATTAATTCGCTTTCCTTCACACTCCATTCAGGGTTGAGTTTGGTGTTTTATGGCGCAAGAGCCAGTTTTGGCTATACTGCGCCAAACACTCATAGGTCTGTGGTCTGAATGGGAAAAGAAGAAAAGAAGAAATTGGATGACAAGATGGAGGGTCGAAAATAGAGAAGGATCACTGGGGTACCCTGGGGTCGTGACACCCGTGTTTACCAAAGATAGTAAACCCCTTGGGAAAAGGAAAAGATCACTAGGGTACCTCGAGATTGTGACACCCGTACTCACCTAAAGAAGGTGAGCCCCCTGAGGGGAACACACTCCATTCAGACACTCCTGAGTAACGGTTATACATTTACGTGGAACCTTAGGACACTCCTGAATGGAGTGTCTCTCACACTCCATTCAGAGTTCACCCCTTTGCGCTTCCGAAACAAGGGACCGTCTCTCCCCCCTAACTCTCCTGCTCGAGGATCACTCCCCTTCTCCTTAAAAAAAGGCAGCAACCCCTCTCCGGAAAAGCACCGATTAGTGCGCCAACATTCCATAATCTACCGCCAACAGTAGTTCAGACACTTCAGTAGCTATCGGGGAGACGATGAGCGAGATATGAGGGAAGTGACTAAAGGAATGCAAGGATTTGGAGTGCCATAGTAGGGTTGCAGAAACCCGTGCGCATACAAATTTGTTCACTTCTCCCGGAGTTGCTGCAGGGAGAACCGGCCACTACGCACCAGAAAGTGAGGTTCACGCATAATAGTACACCAGCCCGTTTTTCGATTGCAGTGCGTAACCAACCCTATGGTACATATCTCGGGATGTGAATTGGAGGCGGCAGACCTATTACTTGGCCTCCACGCTTCTTAGACCTTAGTCCCTTGGATTTCTTCTTCTGGGGTCACTTGAAATCACTTGTGTTTGAAACGCCGATGGAAACAGTGCAGGGTATCAGGGCATGAATCCTCGTCGCTTCAGCTAACATCGCCAGTACACCGAATTCGTTTGAACCCGTCCCACGATCCCTTGACCTTTGGTGTTGGCTGAGCTATAACTTACGGGTGGCACCTTCCTTGGGTTCTCAATGAGTCTTCAAACGTCTCAGCAGGGGAGGCTATAGAGCCGTACAAACCGGATCCCTGCCAGGGGCGGCATTTGGATCATATTTGAGGAATATTTCTTGTTACAAAAAATTTATATATTTTCTGAAATATTATTGGGTGAGAATTTGGTATTTCATTTAACATATTATTTCTTTATTTTTTACTCTGTGTTTAGTGCCAGTTTTTTTTTTTTTTTTTTCTTTTGAAATTTGAAGTGTTCGAGACGGGAGTATATGTTAAATCATAAAATTTGATATGATTACACATCTTTCACTAGTAGCTTTCTCTCTACCTCGGAGTTGGATCACAGCGGGCATTCCTTTCACCCATACGATGCCCGGTGTCAGCCATCCAAAAATAGACAATTGTAATTAGTTTTTAGTAGATAGAAAGCGACACGATATGTTTTATTTTGGCCTCGAGTGTAGTTACTGTAAGTTAAAATAAACGCTGGGGATTCCCAACATCAGTACTCTTTTTCAAAGAAATTGGCATGCAAAAATAGTCGATTCTTTCTCTTACACTTCATTCGTTTCAAATAATAAAAGGGAAAAAAATTATGCTCTTAATTTCGAATGGTTTTTGTATTTTTTTAAGACTTAAAATAATATATAAATTGTTATGTTGCCTTTTTGTTCGCAAGAATTATTAAAGTTTTATGGGTGTGTATTTATATGTGAACAATTAATCTTCTTTAGATATGTTTTTTTGTTTTGGGAAGAGGGGTGGCATTCTCCATTTTTGTCCGGGGCGGCAAAATTGCTAGATCCGGCCCTGGTCTCAGACCTTTAAATATGATTCAGAATAGAGATTCATTGTTATACTCGTGAATGCTCGGATTTCTATATTAAGCAACATCGCAAAAAAAAGAAAAAATACAAAACAAGTTTCCTTCTTTTTTAGTTTATTTAGAATTTGTGGCAGAATAACAATATCTCCTCTTATATGTACCATTTTGGGAATACACGTATATTCATAAACTAAAATTCAAAAACAAAAGGGAATTCGAAATCGCAATTCACTGAATGCAGATTTGTATGTTAGTGTCTTATTGAAGGTTCTATTATTGGTAAAGCCCCAAAATAGATAGTTTTCAGGAGAATTTTTTCAAATTTAACTTGTCGTCGAAGTACAAAAGAAAAGGAGAAACATTCAAGCATGCTCCGGTGATTCTCCAGAACTTCCAAATTTTGCAACAGCAGTAAAAATCGGCCATTTCTTGTAGCGAGGTGAATTTAAGTAATCTTGTAGTTCAGGCAAATTCTTCATTCTGTCTTGGTAGATTTGCAGGTTAGGACATCCATAGAAGGTATCTTTATGAAACAATCTGAACCAATAAAAGGTTTCGTACGCAATGAAATCCACATAGGCAATGTTATTTCCTGCCAAAAACTTTCGATTTCCTACGAATTTTTCCCACAGCTTCATCTGGTCAGGAATCTTTTTGATAAAATTCCCTTTCATTGATTCGTAATTTTTACTGTAACAAAGATTGACCAAGCGCGTTCGCAAGTCAACAATTTGCTGCTCTGCCAGAGACACCCGAAGCCTTTGCTTGTCGTCTTTTCCATCCAAACCATGTTTATGACCCAAGTATCTTATAATGGTCGTACTCTGCGTGATTTTGACGTCACCTTCCATATAGTAAGGCAAATTTGGAAAATCAAACTCTAAATTGAACTTGTCGTTAGACCACTCATCCGTACCAGAAACATAACGCTTATCCTCGAAATCCACTTTCTTATAATGAAGAAGTGATCGAATGGGTTCTGCTAATCCTCGGATGTTCCAGTATCCCAAAATGGGTTTAATCATATTGAAGCGAGCAGTGAACTAACACAGAAGTAAACACTCAGTGAAATATGAGACTGAACCGTTAAAGCGTCTATCCTTTTATTTTATCATGATCACAGAATGACGTCATAAAAAAATAATTGTCTTTTAACATAATATATATAAATAATTAGTGTATATAATAAAGGACAATATTGTAGAAATAAATTCCTCTTATGGATATTTTTATTTTGCCCCATAAAAGATTTAAAGGTACTTACATGTCCACCAATTTCTTCAAATGAAAGGATATCGCTAATTCAAAAAAATGACATTAAATGTTTTCATCCTTTTTACTGTCTTCGAACGTGGCTCCATATCGTGGCCTTTGGCGACTTTTTTTGATTTGATGAAATTAGTTGACGGTATAATAAGTAAATGCCGGTTTAAAAATAGGTTACTTCCGTATTATACAGTCGACAAATTTCGCCAAATCAAAAGTCGTCACCAAATACTGCGATATACAGCCATTAGTGGAAAATCACTACCACCCATTTTTAAACTTGATAACAATAAAGTTGGTGAAATATTTGAAGACATCTTTTAAGTTGAAGAAATTGATCGGTCGTTTTTTTACGTAAGTACCAGAAAGAGTCTATAACTTAATTTAATTTTACCTTGTATCTCACAATTTTTCACAGTAATAAGAAGAACGATAATTTTCCATATTTTATAGTTATTTTATTATTACTTGTAAGTATACGTATCACTGTAGAATAAGATATATATATATATAATTTGCCCCCACCCTTACTGTATATATCCGAACTTTATGGAATGCTCACAAATACATTTCAATTTAAAACATATATGGAAGTTATATACCGAGCAAATCAGAATCATCTGCAAGAAATTGTAACGTTAACATTAGCATTGAATCTTTCAGCAAACCAAAGAGAAGAACTAAACGGTACTTACGTATTATCGCAAACTTTTGGCGACATTATATGAAACAAAGCACGTAATTGACAATTCAGCGCATACGTCACATGCGAAATTGGGGTTGCCAACTTGGTGAATTATCTTGAACGTAGGCGACTGTTGCGAGAATACGCAAGTACCCTCTAAACCACCGTTAGTATAAACATTAACAACCATTCTCAAATTGTTAATAACATCAATATTTTTAAGTTACTTATTACTCGTACATTTAAACTTAATCCCATTAAAAATTGTCTGTATGTTTTGACGTCTCGAGCTTTTGCCATACAACCTAATCATAATAATTGGCGGTATTTTTCCATTTCGCAGGCGGAAATCTTGCCAAGTTCGCAACAACACACAATATACACTTACAAAAATATAAATTCTCATTGGTTTTTCATCCATTTCTGATGTATCATAAAAAAGATATTGCTGATAAGAAAAGACCACGATTTGTTTTGAAAATGCGGTTGTAAAAGGTAACCAGAGGGAATATTCCGTTTGGCGTCGGTTGTATCATTTGTGGCGACTTTATCGTCTGCGAAACGGAAAAATACCCAATTGGCGTAATCTTTCCCGTTACGATTAACCTAAGCTTTTTTCGTAACCAATTAAATAAGTGGTGATTTCGAAACAAGCAATTAGTTTTTCACTCAGCAGGTTGTTTCTTACCGTTGAAACTGAAAGAAACAAATTAAATACCCTCTGTTTTATTTATTATCCTAACCTTATTTATACCAATAGAGAAAAAACTACTGTCCGTATGAAAGATAAAATAGTTATTTCTTGAAAGTTAAAACTTACCATACAACTGAAAATGTCGCGCTTCTTCACACTTTAATTACAAACAAAAGAAAAAACCCACAAAAATACTATACTTGGGTATTATCGCAACAATCACCAACTTCATTCATAACTCGCCAAGTTGGCGACCCCGATTTCTTATGTGTCGTTCACGCTGAACTGGCAACCAGGAGCTTCGTTTCATATGTTTGCGAAAACACAAAAGTATCAAAAATAAAAGCTAAAGATCAAGAATTTGTCAAGGTCAATCGTTGTTCCATCTGGTGAAAATCAGAGTGACTACAGTTAAAGTAAGATTTTTTTTTTCTATTGACTAAACTAAATTTTAAAAATAATGTCATATGCAACTCCATTCAAAGTAATTTGTATTTGAGAATGTAATCATTTCACTGAAAAATGTATTATTTAGACGAAAACACGAAATGATTAAATGCAAACCATTAAATGTTTTGGTTAAAGTGTAGCATGGGGGGAGGGGGGGCACTTGGCGCAGTCCTTTTTTTTTTGGCGACTAAAAGTGGTCGCCAAGTTACTTATTTTGGAATTATTTATTATAGAATCAATTCGATATCTCACCATGACATTTAGATAAAAATAGTCAAATCCAAAATGCCCCCCTCCCCGTATACTACACTTGAGCCAATGTTTTCAATTCATAAGTAAATGTCCATTTGTATTGTAATTTTGTTTTAATTTTAAATGTTTCAACTATGAAGAAATTTCACAGAATAAAAATGTAAGCTCTCATCCATAAGTTATAATGTATTAAAGTTTAAATTGGTTTGAAATTAATGTTATTAAAAAAGTGATTTTAATATCACATGCATGTTGTGTTATACCATATTATTAATTCAGTAATCTTAATATTTAATTAATTATTCAAGTACATTTTAAGTATTTTATTTTTTATAATTAAAAAAATTCAAAACTCTTCTAATTTTTTAAAAATAATTCTTCTGTTTAATAAAAATAATATTCAGCACATCACTAGTATATAGTGCAACATATTTTATTTTATAAGGAATACACATATCATTAAAAAATACATGAATTAATTGAAGCCTATTTTCATTTGTGAAAAAGATCATGAACACAAAAACTAGAAAAAATATTTAGAAGTAAAAACACGTGTTCATTGGCTCTCATTTTCTGATCATAAGATTATTACCATGAAGAGCATGTGCTTTATGATGGGAAATACATTGAAACCTGATAATCAGCTCCCACCACACACACATTTTAAAATTATAATAGGTGCAAAAATAATAGAGCTTTGGGTGGAGGGAGATTATATAACAAATTAACTTCATTCTGAATCAAAAATCAAATACGCAAAGTTTCATACAAACTTATTTTTTAAATAAATTTTGATTTAATTCCTATTATTTTAAAGAAATAAAACCAGAAAAAGAAAATGAAGATGCACACAACATTGACACATTAGTCAATTTACTAAGGTAACATACGTAAACTAATTTAAGCTATCATACAAAATTATACATTCACGTTGCATTTTTGTATCATTATAAATAACATTTTAAATTATTTAAATATCAAAACTCATAGATCAATATCTATGCTTTAAAAAAATCTTAGTGTTCTTATTACAAAAACAAGTGGTTAAATCCACTGCCTGAGGTTGCAAAATACTAGTTATTTCTCAGAGAAAATGAATAGTGTTGATAGCTACATGATATTCTTATTCAAATTGAACTTTCAACACAGAATAGGCTAATTTAGAAGTCCAGCTTTAGTGTAATTTGCATAAAATTTGATGAGCTCAGTGCGTCAAATTTCAAGTTATAGAATTTATGCATAAGTAAAATAAATGTAATATATTTTCACATTTAATACAGAAGGGATAAATTTCATGGTACAGCAAGGGTCAACAACTTTCTTGCAGTGGTGTACTAATCCAACATACCACAATGTTCAAATATTTCCAACTACGTGGAAATATTTGAAACAATTCGATTCCTGTGGAAATGCATGACAAGATAGAGGTCAAGAATACAGATGTAGTACGGTTTTATTAAAATATTTGTTATGCATTATTTAAAGACGTGTATTAACATAAAAGACAAAATATAACTATTCCTTGAATATAAATAAAAACTTGAAATTGTACATATATGTTGTATTATGCCTCGTTTAAACTTAATTATTAAAATAAGAAATAAACAACACACACACAAAATATAAGTATTCCTTCAATATAGTTAAAATATTTTAATGCAAATCTTTTTGTACCTGCACCTCTCTGTTTTATAATGCAATATTAAGGGTATCATTTCAGACTATATTTCACATGATTTTAAATGTTCAGCTGAGTCAGCAAAGAAGTTGTTAAACATCTTTTTTGCAGACTCAAAATGCTTTTTTTATGAGTAAAGATTCTTTCACATAGATATGTAGAACCAAAAGCAGATGCAATTTTCACTTCAGACGATTAAATCTCTTCAGAAATGACATCCAATCATTTAAAATTGCTATTTATTTATCTTTAGAATTATCTTCCAGATTTTTAAATAATTCTGTAAATTTTCCTTTTCATAATTTTGAAGATCTCAGTTCAATAAGTTCTATTTCCAAATGATCTTTACTCAAAAATTGACTAACACAGAGAGGAGTTAAGTGCCACTAAGAATTTTACCGCATGCCAAATTTGGCACATGTGCCATAGGTTGCCAACTCCCGGTGAACAGACTTCCTTAAAATTACGGAACATGCTTCACACACAATACTTTTTTTGCTAAATCAAGAATATTGGAAATTAAAAGAAAGGTAAAATTCCCCCTCCCAACACTTTGTCTATTTATACCGCAGATATACTACACCCAGCTTAGATAGCTTATCTTGTCTGTTGTATATTTTAAAATTATAAAAAAAAAAAAAAATTCAATTTCAATGCTTTGTACTCCATGTCTGTATTCCATGCAAAAATTTCAATCATAATTTAAATATTTTTTTATTTAGAACCTAAATTTATTGAATGTCAACTTATTAATCACTTTAAATAATTATTTCTAAATTTTCTGAAATTGTTCAATAAGGTCAACATCCAGTTTCCCTTATTTAATATATATATATATCACATTCAAAAAGCCAGAACTTAATTTCATAAAAGTTTATTTAAAAAACTTAATTTTAAAAGTTGCATGGAAAACAGACTGACTGATTACTGAACTTTATTTCTTAGAATCAGTGCTTCTCAATTCGAAATAAATTATGTGGAACTCTTAAAAAAAAAACTACATTTAATCTTCCATTAGAGTTAAATAAGTTTCAAAATATACTTTTTTTAGTCTTTACTACATTTTGCAATAAACTACATTGTCCTGTCACACAAAGACTACTCTTTTTCTCTTCAAAAGATTTGCTTATCATCGGGATCCATACCACAGATTTGTAACCTTTTGGTGGAAACAACAAAATACAAAACTATCAAGAGCTTATTAATATCTCCAGAACATAATAAATTAGTAATCAAGCTTTCTAATTACCATGTAGTAATGAAGAATAAATCATTAATTTTCACAATAAGAATTATGTATATGTAACTTAAGTATAAAGCATAAAAATTGAAATTATACAAAATAAAACAGGGCTCTGAATTAGTACTGAATCAAAAGCTAGAAAAAAAACGTTATTTTGGTTGGAACAAAAATCGGAACTGAAGCGAAAAAAATATCGATTTATTTTGGTTTGATATATTTTCAGTCATTTTGTTACTTATCAATGTTTTTTAATTTAACGTCAACTATATAATTATATCATCATTACATGCACATTGTTTCTCAAATTTCTGTTTTGATGTTTAATAGTACTTTTTTATTTTAGTTTTGCTCAAAACTACATGTAGAAAACAGATTTAATTCAATCAAATGAACTAGAGGTAGCTATGATTTAAGATAAGAACATACATAAAAATTATTCTATCAGAACTGAACCATAAGCCAGTACTTTTGAGGAAATGAAAACCAAAACTGAACAGATATTTTTTTTTTTTTTTTGAACCAAAAAAAAAAAAAAAAAAAAAAAAAATTACAGTTGGAAGCCCTAAAATAAAATGACAAGTAATACATAAATTGAAATAATTTTAACTTATTAATTAAGATATAAAAAGATCTCCTAGTTTTGAGAACTAGGAATTGGAGAACACTAGCAGGAAAAAGGCTTCTTGAGAAGGCCAAAGCCCACCCAGGGCTGTCGAGCCACTGAGGAAGGAAGGAATTAAGATATAATTGGGGATATGATATTAGGTATATCTAAAATGAGTGAACATGTATCTTGTATTAGATGTTACATCCAACATGAGCAAAACTCATATACATACTAATGAAACATAGAATTTTAGATTTTACATTAATGGGGAATTTTTATTAATTGAGGCACACAAAGATTATCTTTCACACAATTCTTAATCCAAAACACATATGTGTATCAGCAATAATCATATTATCATTAGAAATTTATATTTTATTATTTTCTATGATTCATATTCATATGAACCAAATCTATTCAGCAGTTTTTCATATAATTATTACATACACTTAAGCCAAAGATCAAATACAGAATTCTAATAAATGATGAAATTTAATTAACAATAGTTGAATCAAATAAAATTTAAGTAAAACTGTTATTGATGTAAAAAAATTTATATATTTGAAAGATGGTCATGGTTTCATTAAAAGTGTACTCATATTAATTAAATAACAGAAACTTGAATAATTTGATAGTATAAACATCAAAACTTATGAAAAAAAGGATAAACAAATAACTTAAGAAATGTAGAAATTTTATTCCTTTGAAAATATTCTGAAATTGAAATCTATTAATGCATAAATAGATAATTTTGAGAATATAATTAATAAGTATACAATAAAAAAATGTTTTTAATTGGAAAAAATTCAAATTTTTTTAGTAGGACTTTGATTTATAGAACATTTTGAAAAAAGCAGCAAGAGTAGCTTTTAATACCATTTTAACACATACTTGTATTTAAATATATATACATTAACCTTAAAAAACATTTCATTTGCTTTATAGATTTCTAGATATTCTACCATCGACCAATTTTGCCAAATCAAAAAACATCGCCATTAATGTTGAGATATGCAAGGAGTTATCGAAAACTAATCTCCTGTGCTCTTACAATAATAATAACAGCATTTGGCAACACCTTTTGTGAAACAGGTCAAAGGTATAATACACAAGTACCAAAAATATGTTTTAATTTTAATTTACTGCAAATTAACAAAGTCCTTCACATTTTAGACACTGCTAAAGTTTATAAAAATGTTTTTTTTTAATGTCAATTTTTTAATGAACGAATTTTCTACCTTTAATTGAGTGCATTTTCACAACAATGAATTTCAAAAACAAACTTTACATTCTGTAAAACTTTGAACAAAAGATTCAACAACTTAAAAACCTCACTTAAAATGGCAGATATAAAAAAAGAAGATATTTATGAACTTAAATCAAATAAAATCACACTAAGATTTACTTTTTGATATTCCAATTTTTTCTTGAAACAACAAAAGACATTATTTAATCAACAACAAGTAATTCACTTTCCGGCTAAAGGGTAGAATAAGGAAGCCAGAATGAATTTGGCTCGTATTACTTTACTTCAGCATTGCTACATATAGGTAGTTTGTTGACCGATTCTGGTCACCAAAAAATTGGCTTCATCAAGGGGACCCTTATTCTACACTTTTTATTAGTATCCACCATTTTCATATTAACAAAAAAGCAACATAACTTTGATGACAGCAACAAAAAAATAAACACTTTTCACAGCAATATTAGCAAAATTTTTGATTTATTGCACTACAATTTTGAGTTCAGTTAAAAATTCAAAGGTATGGTGGTGGATCTCCTCCTCCACCAAATTTCACATTTGGATCAAAAATAGGCCATTTAATGTACATAGATGACTTCATATACTCCTGCAATTCAGGTATATTCTTAATTGTATTTTGGAAAGCCTGTAGAGCTGGAAAACCCTCCAAAGCATTTTCATGGATGATCCTGATGAAGTCAAAGACATCATAGGCCATGAAATCTACATAAGTCAAATTATCTCCCGCCAGGAACTTTCTATCCCCCAGAAAGTTCTCCCAAAGCTTTAGCTGGTTTGTAAGATTTTTAACAAATTCTTTTTTGGCAGCTTCATAATCAGGGCTTTTGACAAGGTAAACCAAGCTATAATGTAAATCAGTAATTTGCTGTTCGGCTAGTGCCACTCGGGTTTTTTCTTGGTCATCTTTTCCGTCTAAACCATATTTTCTCGCTACATATCTCAAGATAGCTGAGCTCTGCGTAAGTTTGATATCGCCATCGATGTAGTAAGGTAGATTTGGAAAATCCAAACCCAATGTGAATTTTTCTTTTTTCCAATCATCTTTATCAAAGTGATACCGCTTATCCACGAAATCTACATTCTTGTAATGCAGAATATATCGAGTGGGTTCTGCTAATCCACGGATATTCCAGTACCCTAAAATTGGTTTCGCCATTGGTAAAACGAGTGAAGTGCAGATAAATTACCAAGCAAAGTTTACAAATTATTCTGTTGATAAAACCGCAGACTTTACAATGAACGATTCCGATAATGCAGATCTAACATGTAAGCGACGGATCCGAATCTCTTTCGAGTAAATCCGAGTTGAACTCGGTATTTGAATTTCAATCAAATTAATTCGGTTTGCTTTTATTCGTTTAATGAAACATTTGTTTAGTGAACAAAACATTTTTTTTTCTATAAGTATAACAGCTGTCATTTATATTTTAGAATCAAAAAATGCTTGCAAATTCAGAAGATATTTTTGATGATCCGAAATATATTGAAAGTAGGAAATCCCGGGTAACACAGCGCTCAATGTTTTATTATATACACGAAATTGTTAGAATAGATGCAGAATTTAGAAAGTAAGCACTTTTATTTAATTATTATTGCTTCAAATAAGAGTAAACGTTTGCTGCATCTTTTCAACAGCTATGGACCAAATGGTGTTTTCCTCGTCTTTAATATTTCATCTGCTAAATCATTATCTACGTTTAACCAAATGTGTTTTGTTCCCTCGCCATCATTTTCATATCTATCCAGTTTTTGAAGTATTTATAACTGTATACACTACGTTAATATCAAGATGTTTGGACATGTATTGAATTTTAATGGTGCGATTTAATTACAAATAAAATGAATTACATATAATGATTTAAGCTACTAAACATGCAAAGAACTCCAGTGGAAAAATTCTAACTTAATAAGATTTCGATTAGACCAATACTCAAGATAGAACATGCACGTGTTTGGTAGGAGTGGTGATTGCAACGCCAACATCCTGATTTGAAATATCATTGTAATATACAAATAGAATAACAAATTATATCAAATGCAAATAAATAAAATTTAAAAAATATGAAAATGAGTGAATTATAATAAAGGACAAAACAAAAATATTGATATATATAGTTTTAAAAAGGGAATATACTTTTATATATCTGCTAATACATATATCTTTGAAATTCCTCTTTTAAGCATACCTAGAGGTTTTTTAATAATCATAAATCTAATTTTTCCATCTACTCCTCTAACTCTAAAATTCTTCCTTTAGTCTACGAAGTGGAAGATTTGCATCTTCTAGAATAATAATTAAATCTGGCGTCATATTTTCTTTTCTAGATTTCCATTTGTGTCTACCCTATAAATCATTGTATTAATCTCCAAATACGCTATACAAATTAAATGATTTTTGTTAATCCCAGCCATTTGTGTAATTTTTCCAAAAACCCCTCACTAAACTAAATTGAGAAGCTTATACAAATTATAGTTCATATTTGTGGTTTTCACCTTGTTTTTTTTTATATTTAAAAATTCATATAAAATTGCAAAAAAAAAAACCCCATAATTAAGACTTTTTGTTTGTCATTATTGTAATTTTTATAGTTTAGTTTTCCCTTGATTTTCATAAAATAATCAGTCGTATAATTTGTTCTGTGTTTTTCAGACAAAAAAACACACACACACCAGATATCTTGTATAAATTTTTGCAGTTTAAGACATGTTAGGCCTTATATTCTGGTGATATCTCGAAATATAATGTTTTACATTTATCCAAAAATAACCGTTCTGCTTTCCTCTGAAACATCATCATAAAGTTCATCAAAATTCATATAGTTAAAATAAAGCTATCCACATTCAGTGTTGGGAAGTTATGAATTCCTTTTTCGATTAGCTTTGACGTGGTATCATTGTAAAAGCGAATGCTTTGATATCCTTGCGAATCACTAAGCTCGTTTACCAGTAATTTTTTTCACAGATGTCTCAAATCAGGAAGGATTGTCGAGACAGGATTTACACTGACGTTTCTTAGAATGTACCTCATCTGTCCACTGACTGAAGTTATTGTATTTTGATCATTAATTTTGATCAAGTAGAATATACAACTCCTTGAAGAAAACTGTAAAATTTTCATTTTTGAAACTTCTGCGATTACTTTCCTGTACTCGAAGAAGAAAAAAAAATCTTGAAACCTTCACAATTCTTTCCTTATACTCTGCGAAATAGCTCTTTTTTCACACTCATCATATATAACGATTTATATGTTAACCCCTTTAAATGCATTACTCATTGAAGTGATCATTATTCTTTGCAGAATATAATATGTTAAATATCGAAGATTCTGAGTCACAGCCCCGTCTGTAAGTTAATTGCATATGCCTGTGAGTGGTACATGAACTTCAATCAGCTATACAGTATTTCTGGCATAGTACCAGTTCCACTAAAAGATGGTTGCATGCCATCAGATTACATTCATCAAGATTATAATAAAGATTGTCTCTAATATCACAACAACACCAGAAACTACAATAGTGTGACAAAAGAGAGTCATAGAACCATGTGGAATGACAGCGGGTTATCTTTAAGATGTATTCTTGCTTTTGTATTGGGGAAGATGATGACCACATCTCTGTATAGAAGCAATGCGATCTGTTCCAGGATGGACAATTTGCTGACATGCGTGTCCTACACAGACAGCAACGAGTAATGATATAAAGTGCTATTTCGTACGAATAAATAACCTTGTGTGCTCCAACCTTGTGTGTAATCAAAATGCCATATATCTTTTGGTTATTTCACAATCTAGAGAGAATCTTTGTTCTTAGAAACTTGTATTCTTTTTTCATCTACAATTATGGAATCATACTTTCATTTTGTTACCAAAATGCTATTATATTCAAAATATTTACTTGAAGAGTTTATGTAGGTTCTGTTCCTCATTTGACTTATTAATTCGGTACTTGGTCGCATTCTTAGAACTCAATTACTTGCTTTCAAAAATCTCGATACGAATTCCCATACGAACAGAACAAAATGAGTTTGCAAACAGAATCAGCTTTTCTGACCATTTGCAACCGATGTAAATTTGGAGAAATGTAAACAGTGGGTACCAGCTATAGACGATATCGCGAGTTTCAGAGAGCGGAAAGATCTGGGAAAGGAAAGAAAGTAAAGTGTGGAAGATAATTCCACACTTAGACAGAAAACATCAGAGTTAACCTATAGATCAACTAGTTAATGTGTGTGTGTGTGTGCACAATAGTCGATTTCGTACTTTAGCAGTATTACTTATATATCGGAATCATTCAAGCCCTTGTTACAAAAATTATTTTTGCTTTGTATTGTTTAAGAATCTAAAATTGTCCCCCTGCAAGATATTTATATGTTGTAAACATAGCTCTGAAGGTGCAATTTGTGTGTGTCATACATAATCTTTACTATAGCTATACCACTTACAGAATGATATTACATTTTTTTTATGTTTGATGGATTTTCACTCCCCACCTATTTGGATGAAATTTTATCTTTCTATCATTCACACAAATTGTACTTTAATATTATTATTGAAGTTATATTTTTATTATTATTCAAACTGTATTTTTATTATTCAAATTGTATTTTTATTGGTTATGTGTTTTATATGTTCACATATATGCTATATTTAATTCCTATTCAATTCTTATTATTATTTACAATTTCTATTTTATACGTATGTGATGAATCTCCAACCCTTCAAGTATCAGTTAGGGTAAAACCTACCAGAACAACTCAACCCGCCTCCCGCATAAGAACTTTGACTTCGACTCCGGGGAACTTACGAAGAACCACATGAACGAACGACGCACTGGCTCCTAATCGACACTGAAAATAGGACTCGTTTTATCTTGGCTTGGAGTACAGACGGCTTTGCTGAATATTGAAATAAAATATAATATGATAAACGGCTGCACTCTGCATCTCTACTGTCAATCTAAGGATTACTCCAATACATGATATGTATGAGTAAAATATTTAGTTTTACTGTCATGTATTTTACCAACACCATCTACTGTATTTATCTTTTGCGCGATGGCAACAAGTTGTTTGCTTCGACTTCTTTGTGCAATGTAATCCGTGTGGAATTTTCAGTTCCTGCACTGTCCCTCGTTAGGAGAAGATATCGCCGCACGAAGCTGCTGGCATCTGTCTAAATCTTTTATACGCAAAATTAAAGTTAAGTTTTTAAAAGCAAGAGTCATCTTTATTAGTCCCGTGTGGTGGACACTACTATATACTCGTATATATAAAAATATAAACGCGCTAAACAAGAGAATATGTACTAACCATTTTTAATGCTACAATTATAACATAAAAGCTGATTTTTTTAAAAAAAACTTCTAATAGTTTTATTAGAACACATTTTATAATAATAGCACACATCTTCAACAATTTTACTTATCATATTTGTGATAATACTTTTATAACTTTCCACAATTATAAAAGGATATCAATATATATTCTGAATTTCATTTCACAAGTGTGTGTGTCGCAACTTACAAGTTACACGAAGGCTAATGATGACGGATTTCTTTGTTCCGAATCTCCTCGAAATGATGTGGACTACTTCTGAACTGGTACCTCATTCTTCTAAGTCCCGCACGAAGCTATGATATACACAAAAAAATGGATGCAAAATATTTTTTTACAGAGTGTTGCCATTTTCGACCGACAAATTTAGAGTGGGTGAATAGTATTTCCATTATCCACCACTTTTGGAACCATCATGTTATAGACTGACAGTCGTTAGGAAAGAATAATGGTATAGTTTGGTCACTCTTGTTCATTTCTTACTTTACGGCATCACCCACCCTTTTGTAAATTAATACAGTAAATTAATGAAATCGTTTGCGATTACAATATAGAGCAGAGATGGCGAACCATTGGCGCGCGTGCCATTGATGGCACGCGGCACAATATTTTGGACACGCCACCGATCAAAACGATTAATCGCGGATGATTCTTCAATCAAGGAATTTTCAGTGAGATTTTCTCAGTACAAAAAGAATTATCAGAAACACTTGTTTACTATGTACCCTGATGTGACATCATCTGATAAACTGAACTTGCCCCAATTCGATTGGTTGGAAATTGAAGAATTTGAAATACAACAGACTGATTTCTAGTCTAGTTCAGTATAGATTCAAAAAATTATTGAAATAAGGAAAAAGTTAGAATTGATTGAAACAGAACGATTAACGAGCAATGTAAGTAAAAATTCCCGTAACGAAATTTTGGAAACATTAAATTCGATTTCAGATACTTTTTTCTAATTTCTAATTTAATTTCTTTTCATTTCTTAACTTAATATCAATCCCACACAGGCTAACTTTCTATACCCCTCCCACTTGTTCAGTTCCAATGCATCAGTGCAGCCAATAAGGTGCCTACTCTCCCAGTGCCATGGACCAATCAATAGTTTTCCACCCATCAAACATCAGGACTTCTCCCGCCGAAATCCAGGATGAATCCCTCACTGTTTCCCTAACCACGCCTCCTTGCCACAACCAATCAGGAAACTCCCACTCAGCCAGGCCCATCCACATCAGGCCACATCTACACTCTCGATATGGGATGGAGGAACGCTTCGCGTTCCATTTCCCAGAGACGTCAGCAACTTTTCACTGTTTGAAGAAGAAGGCTCATGCTATTTTAATCATATTTTCATCGACCTGTGCCTACGAGTCACTATTTTCAGAGATGAATAACATGAAAGACTCGCTTAGAAACCATTTGGCAGAGGACTCCAATTCAGCATGCATTCTGCTAAAAGTAACATCTTGTCCATTAATTTATTTATCATCTAGTCTGTACAGCAGAAATCCCACTAATATTACTTCATAACATTTGAATTACACATGTAGCTAAAACATTTACTACTGTAAAATATAAAATGTATATTTCTGTAGTAAATAAAGTTTTGTGTTGTTAGTATTTAGTTTTATTGTTATCCCAAAAACAACTAGTCAAAATTGATTGATGTCACGTCTATACCTCATTAAATATTTCTTTAGAAAAAATGGCACGTTGGTCCATAAAGGTTCGTCACCCCTGGTATGGAGTATACATTATTTTATGAACTGTTTTCAACTTGTTAATTTCATCTTTTTCCTCGCTTTACTATCTTTTACTTTTAGACATCTTTATTCTTTGTTGAGTCACTGTACTTATATAAGATTTTCTGTGATATACTAAATCTCATGCCATCTTACTGGTCAAAGATTACAAATATATTTAGACATCAAAATTCTGTGACATTTTAAACATTAACTTCATATTAACTAAAGCCTCCGTTAAATCATCATAAACTGTTAAATTTTTTTTAAAAAAAAACCTTTATTAGTTCCTCGACCGAGTATTGATTAAGAAATTATGAAGTACAACATGAAGTCAGATACCATATATTCAAATATGGTCTTGAACAACGGCCACATTATAAAATATGTGAAGGCTCAAACTCTACTTAGTACGGAAATGATGAGAGTGGGGTATAAGATAAGCTGTCGTCCTCAGAATGTGACTGTAGTTAATATAATGTCATTAAACACTTGATGTTTCTAGTGAGACCATAGGCGTAGCTACCGCCGTAGCACTGATACAAGACCTCAAAATGTGTAACATTCTGAAATAAGTCCCTTATTTTTTTTCTACAAAGAAAAGGGCTTCAAAGAAGTTTTGATACAGGGCCTAATGAGGACTAGCTACGTCAGTGAGTGAAACAGAAAATTCCTTTTCTGTAGAGTTAAATACTTGCAATGAATCAGAAACATATACATAAATGTTCTACACTGGAGTGCTACTGAATTAGGGATAGCAAGAGCTATGCAAATTGTGTAGCTCTGTGCATCATTTATGCACAAGTGTGGGAACTGTGGTTCTGCACATAAAGCGGGTACTGTGGTTGTTCTGAATTAGTTGTTGGAATTGCCAGAGAGAATGGGTAAACTGCTCGATTCAGACGCCTTCGATCGCGGACAAATCGTAGGTCCATTCAATTTCCGAAATCATCAGACAGCTAGGATTTTGAAGGTCGACAGTGTCAAGGATAATACATGGATGATGGACAAAAAACTCGCAACTGGGCAAACTGCAAAGGACAACTAACCTTGACAGTGCGTGGTGAGCGACGGCTCAGACGTATTGAACGTAGCCAAACATTAGCTCCAATTACCACCCAGTTGAATGACGGTGCCAGTAGTACAGTCATTAAACGGATTGTGCAACGCTCGCTTCACCGTATGGGTTTCGGGAGCCGTCGACCTACCAGAGTACCATTGCTCAATACTTGCCCTCAGGCTTCACGTCTTGTCTGGACAAGAAAGCACAGAGACTGGGGTATAGAGGATTGGAAACGAGTAGCATGGAGTGATGAGTCTCCATTCCGACTGCTTAACGCCGACAGGAGGCTGGGAATATGGCGTCAAGCTCATGAAGCCATGGATCCTGCATTCCAGGTTGGAACTATACAAGGGTATGGTGGCTTAATCATGGTGCTAGGGTCTTTGGTGCGTGTACCAACCTCCCTCAATGCAATTTGGTACGTAGAAATGCTGGATGATCACCTCCATCCGTTTATGCTGGTCTATTATCCACACGGTAATGGAGTTTCTCAGCAAGACAACTGTACCTTTCAAAGTCCCAGTTGGCTACTGGCTGGTTGGAGGAGCATTTCTCCGACTTTTCTGTCATAAATTGGCCACCTAGAAGCACAGACTTAATCGTATTGAGCATTTTTAAGATGTTTTGGAACAAGGCGTGAAAGGCCATGACCAATGAACCTTCCTGAAGTATGGACAGCTTTAGCGAATATTTGGCAAGTCATTCCCGTAGAACGTTTCCAGAAACTTGTTGAATCTATGCTTCGTCGTATGGCAGCCGTTATTAAGTCCAGAGGAGGCACAAGTTGTTACTAGGTAGGGTATCCCTAATTCAGTGTATTTTTGTAGAATGGAACTTAGATGTACTCGGTAATCCTTTAAGACAGCGGTTCTTAAACTGTGGTCAGCGGACCCCTGGGCCTTTCTATTCAGGTCTCTCATTTAATGTTAAGATTTCTCTCTTTTACAGATTCTAATGGGCCTCGTCGAAAAATGTGCCATCCTAGATTAAATCACTAAACTGCCCCCAGTAAAAAAAACTCTATTAGAACGTGTATTTCGATCAAAACTATTCGGTTTAATGGTTTGCAACTGCATAACCATTACTACAATGTAATATTTTCAAATAGTAGAAACAAATGTGCAAAGATAAGTATAGCTGAGGCATTATTAGAATTATTGAAGAGTCTTTAGATCTCTCAGGCATGTGTTGGGAGGCAAGGAGGGGTGGTCAAAATCTTGGGGGTCTGCAAAGTCAGACTGATACATAAAATGTGGCCGCTGCTTTAGGAATATTTTGAGATTCGGTTAGCACGCACCTGTACTTTCAAGCTGCATTTTTTAATCTTTAGGTATATGTGCTGTATAACACGCACCCCCTTTCTATACGAAGGAACCTATAATGTACCTATAAAATGCTCTTCAGTTTCGTAGTCATGTATTCGAGATATTATATCAGGCTTTTAAAAAATAGCACAAGAACTACAACTCTTAAGTTCATAAGATATATGTGTCTCATTTCTTTTAAGTACACAGAATTTATTTCTTTGTAGAAGTCTAATATTTGAATGCTCATTTCTTAGTTTATTTTTAAAGCTATCATTTTTTAAATCCGGCATAAAAAGAGCCCTCTTAAATTTTGATCTTACTTTTGTGTTAGAAGTGCGCGTTATACATCGGATTTTATGGTGATAAGCAAGCACGAAAAGCCGAAGGTGTACCCCACTCTTTAAACTTCCACACTACGATAACTTTTTTGCAACACATTCTAAATTACATTCTCGTAATTCAATTTTGGTAAATAATTTATTTACATATACGAGTATATATGTTTTATTTGCAGATTGTTAAAGAAAAATATTACAAGACACACATAAGATCACTTGAATTAATTTTTACGGAGTCATCTGCAATATATTTCTTCTGCCCAGTCAACAAATATAGTATTTCTTGTAAATTTTTATTTTACGGAAGAAAAAGTTTCTGTGTAGATAGTCAGATAAGTTTTTTCATATCATAGATCATTGATTGAAGAAATGCATATTTATTTTATTTCATTTTAAAAATTTTTGTCGTTTTTTTTTAAAAAAAACTCTTCTATGGCAATTTTAATAAAGTTAATTTTTGTAATAATTTATTGACATTTCCCAAAATACATTCCTTGAATTATGAAAAAAATGTAAAAAGAACAATTTAATGTTCTGGATAAATATCCGAATTATTACTCGCGCGTATATATATAAGAATAGAATTCTCATTACTATAACCCTTAACAAATATTTTCACATAAATCTATTTTTTGGTCATCGTATGAAAATTTTAGTATTTTTTTTAAAGTACCACATTGACACTGATAACATTTTCCGTTATTTCATTTTCCTGTAAATCTTGAATTATTTCCGAACGAAATATTGCTGTTACGAGCTAGAGCTTGACCCATGTCTTAATCTGAATATACTTACCTTTTTCCGAAATGAACTGTATTTACTCAAGTACAGTAGAATTCGCTACAGTTCGTTGCTGAACAGGAAAAAAATATATATATAAGCTTTTCGTGACATTCATTACTTAGCACTAATAGTGAAATATATATGAGACATCTACTAACAATGCTTTCTTTTCTTTTATAAATCTCATGAATTACACCAGAGAAGATTACATGAGGTGCGATTAGGCGAACAACCGTAACATTTATATAAAAAATACAGTTTCATCCTGATAAGAATGAGCTTTATGCAACTAGTATTGCCATTTTTTTTTGTAACATTTGTATTAATGCACTAACCAGCTTGAATTTTTCTTTTTACAGGGCTTAGTAAAACTAATAGTTTTTGCTTCCTGAATAAGGATCAAATAAGAAGCCATTCGTTATACAAAGAATATCTTTTTTGATAATAATTAAAAAAAAAAATTTAAAACACTCGAAATGATAATATATTTGAATAAGGTATCGTAATCATAAATATGCTGAATTTAAGTTAATGTAATTACAATAAGTTTTACATGTATGCGCAGTATTTAATACATCAGATAGAAGGTACAGCTTTATATTCATATAGAAATGAGAGAGAGAGAATTATGTCCAATTTTATTTTATTATACTCTTAAGATCTATCATTTTAAATGCATATAAAATATTTCTTTATGAACTTTAACAAAATTAACTAATGTTTAATATTTTATTTTCGAAGGTTTAAAGAGTTACAACAGCTCTTAAGCCTTTTGGGTGAATTTTCTTTCTCAAGGACATAATCCCTTTATATTGTTGCATAATATACACGAATTATAGGGCATTAATGTTTAATACTTCACTTTCTAAGATTCTTAAATTTTTCAATGGAGTTCTTTGGGCAGTAAAATAAAATAAATGCTATCTATCTAAATAATAAAATAAATGCTATACATATATATATCTAAAAGAATGTAAGGTTTCAACAATTACTAAAAATTTATTTTTCCACTTTATAACTAATGGAACTATTCATATTATGGTTTACATCCTTTAATTGCGTTTAAAAATATCCAATTTCTAACTTTTTTTTCCCAAATTTTTTTAACTAATTCATTAGAGGGATTCATTCTAATTCAAAGAGAGGGATAGAGAGCAACAGTATGGACAATTTTTAAGACGAAATTTTTTGAAAAAATGAACTAAATTCTGGTTACGTCTTCCTGATAAGTTATACAGTTTTAATTTTTCTGTGGCAGAAATTGCTGATAAAATATGGCGATTTACGGTTTTAATCTTTATAATGCAACTTTTTTTAAAAAATATTTTCAAACATACAGTTAAAAAATTCCGCTGCATTTCAGGGAATAACAAATAGCACATATTGAGTAAAATAAAAAAATGGTTAAGTTCAAAGAAATTCTTTTTAATGAAATAAAGCAAACATTATGATATAAATACTTGATTGAAGAAAATTGGATTAAAAAGATTGCGACTGCAACTAAAAAATGTTACGAATTTTTAATTACAGTTTCAAAATTGAATTCATAAATCGGAAAATGCTTTACCATTCGTGCAAAAGTATTAAAAAATTATAATAAATAAAAGTTAAGCGTATATTGTGCGAATTTCTTGCAATAGAGGAATGTTTGTTATAAATAAGAAAAATTCAATACTTTTAGATTTAAAGTCTAATATTTATATTACCTTCATTATAATTATATTTGTTTTGAAAGAATAAATTGTACTTAAAAGTTAGAAAAACTATTTAAAAAAAAACAAAAAAAAAATTACTTTGTTAATACGGTTAATTGAAAAATATATTATGAATTTTCAATACTCATTTTCAGTATAAAAAACACACATTACTTAAACACATTTATAAAATCCTAAATTCTCTTTTTTATATATATAAGAATTATATATGTGTAATATATAGAATAAATGTTTTACTATAAGAAACAATCGTCAAAGTAAGTAAAAAATATACAAACAAAATAATTTCGCAAGATGTAAAATAAATTTAAAATTAGGGCAAAATAAAATTTCATACAAGTTTCAAGAATAATTTGTTACCATGTTTATAAAATACTGCCTAAATAACTTACATAAAATATAAAACAGAATCTCTACTTACCAAAATTTCTGTAGCCACATTTCTAAAATTTACAACAAAAACTATTTATACACATCATGTATTCAATCATATTTTATATTTCAAAATAAAATAAAAACAAGCTCCAAAATAAAATACGTCACACATTAAGTTGTTTGAATTTTAATGATGCTTCAGATTTATTTATAACTTACCGAAATTGAACAAAATGAAAAAATATTTTGATCAAGAGAAAATGAAATTTGTATGATATGTTTAATCAAAAATCAACACCGAATTTACAACGAAAAATCAACATTGAAATTTTAAGTCCTGACAGTTTTTAAAAATGCAGGTTATGAGTGTTTTGATTCAAAGATGTTTTGGAGGGTCTCCACTTCCTCCAAACTTAGCAATAGGTCCGAAAATAGGCCATTTTTTGTAAACAGGAGACTTCAAATAATTCTGCAATTCTGGAAGACTCTTGATTCTCTCCTGGTAAGCCTTCAAGGTTGGGAAATCTTCCAAAGAACTTGCATGGAATAGTCGGAAAAAATCAAAGGTATCATAAGCCATGAAATCCACGTAAGTTATATCATCTCCGGTCAGGAACTTGCTATCACCAAGGAACTTTTCCCACAATTTCATTTGATTTGGAATGGTTTTAATAAATTCTGCTTTTGCCGTTTCAAAATCACTGCTGATGGCAATTCGAATCAAGCTCCAACGTAAATCAACAATCTGCTGCTCCGCTAAAGACACTTTAAGTTTGTGTTGATCATTTGTACCATCCAAGCCATGTTTGCGAGCCAGATATCTTATAATGGCGGTACTCTGGGTAAGCTTAACATCACCCTCCATGTAGTAAGGCAAGTTAGGAAAATCCAAGCCCAGCGCAAACTTGTCTTTCTGCCAGCCATCTTTGTCAAAAGCGTAACGCTTGTCTTCGAAATCCACTTTCTTGTAATGAAGAAGATATCGGATGGGTTCTGCTAAACCACGAAGATCCCAGTATCCTAAAATCGGCTTACCCATTTTGAAATAACAAAAAGCAAAGCTTACTAACACCCAATTTTACGAGCAACACGCAAAGGCGAAGCGGTAATTTGTATTCCTTTCCCGCTTATTCTATGTTCACTTGCAATTTCGTATCAGCTGTGTGACGTCACAATCTCTCAATGTCAGAGGCTTTCTTTTTAATATTTTTTTCCTTGACCTAGAAAACCGTGAAACTTGATTGGGCTGCGCCGCTATCATTCGCCGGCTTTGTCTGCTGATGATAATAGACACACGTGCCGGTTACCGGCAAAATAATCTTTTCAAGGTTCCCAGTGACAGAGCATTTTCTTATTTCAATATAATCTTATCGTTTTTCTTCTATTTATATATATATTCGGAAAAAAAATGAAAGATTGTACATTGTAGAGTAATTGTGATAATTTTTAATCTTCCTTTTTAAGTGTCGATACACATCTTTGAAAGCTCAAATAACCATCTGTAACAATGATTCTGAACTATATCTTTGACATAAGTGATTTTTATTGATAAGTTATTGGGAATTAAAAGTGACATGTTTGTCATTGACAAACAGACACAATACCTTCGATATTATTCTTCCTCTCTGACATTTGAATCATCTAAATTTTTGGACTAAATACCAAAATTACAGATTTTCAAAATTTTATTTGTTAGTAATGTTGAAATATCGTGTTTAGTCGGATTATATATATTTAAAAAAAATAGTTATGCCAATAAAGACGTTTCAACTTTTTAAAAGAATTTGATAAAAAAAGATTAAAAAATATTATTTGGTGCATTCTCTTTTTTTAAAAATTTTTTTTAAAGAGATGAAGAAAGAAAAAAAAAATAGAAATAGATGTTTTAGAAATAGATGTCTCATGAAAGAATTACCATTTACCAAAAATATTTTTTCAATTATTTGTAAAAAAAAAGAATATACTTATTAAGAAATTCTTTTTTCAGAAAGGCATTGGTCAAAGATAAACATGGTTTAGTATGTCAGTTGGAGTGGCGCACACAAGGAGAGGGAGAGGTCCGAACCACCCCCCTCGCCCCTGATTTTTTTTGATTGATTATATTCCTATGCATATAGTACGTATTTTAATTACCGTAAAATCCGGCGTATAACGCGCATCCGTACTTTCAAGTTGATTTTTTTAGTTTTTAGGTACATTCGCCGTATAACACGCACAGTTAATTTCGATCTTATTTTTTTAATTAAAAGTGCACGTTATACGCCGGATTTTACGGTAAGTATTTCTGGGAAATCATTTAATTAATGAAGGCTAATTATTCATTTAATAATTTATTTTTTATTTTTTTTTGTTTCCGACAATCTAAAAAAACCCATAAGAATGTGTTTAGGGGAGTCTTGGGGTATGAGATATAAGAGAATGGGGTGGATTTTCCAACCTCAACTTTCAACCGCCCTTCATTATTCTGAGCAAGAAGGTGCATCGGTAATGGACTTACTGTTCCTTCGCCGTCTTCGTGATGAAGCAGCAACACCTAGAGTGCATTACGGAAGACAACAGGACATTATGTATTTCTTAAAAAATAAACAGCCAGTTTTTGCAAAGTCGGCTTCCTAATTTTCATTATAGACAGCTTTGTGCCTTCCTAAAGTGTTTGGAACAAGTTTGTTATGCGGGATAATGGCGCCAAGCAGCGCTTCTTGTTGCTGGAATGGAATCCAATATGGCGGCCTAGCGGTAATTTAATGATACACAATAATTTTAAAGAATTGTTTTGAAATACGTTGAATGCATTTTAAATGAAGGATGTAGGGAGAGATTGAGAATAACCTAGATCAGAGGTTCCCAAACTTTTTTGTCTCATAGACCCCTTGCCAAGTTTTTCGGTTTGGGGTAGACCCCTGCTTACCTAATATTGAATTTTTGTAAATTTACCAATTTAAATGTCTTTTTGACAGCCTGGTATAGAGCTACTTAATTTAAATGATTTAAAATTCTAACTGAAGTGATGTACGGTGTTTAAAACTTAAGAAAAACATGTTACTCTTAAATTAAAACTTGATTAATAGATAAAATAACTGGGCAACAAGCAAATGATTTGAAAAGGAGGAATAAATCTGATACTCCATTAACAATTTTTCAACATTTGGAATCAATCGTGTCAGGTTTAACCCTCAATCTCCTCAGTTAGTAGTGTCCAGACCTCCCCCCCCCCTTCTTTTCCTTTTTATTTTGGAGATAGGCAACCACGATGAAACCCTTTCTTACTAGGAAAAATAATTAAGAATTTTCTCGCGAAATTCCAAAATTCATGATAAATAACAGGTATATCTTTTTAAAGCTAAAATTGCGGATATAATCATTGTTTTAATAAAATTTATTCTGTCGCCTTGTAATTGCAAATTAACCTCATTAAAATTAGTAAATAATTCTATTAAATAGATAAAATCTGGTTTCCACTAGACTAAATTTTTTTTAAAAATTAAAATCATGATTTGGTTTAATGAGATTTACCATCATAGAGACCCCTATTTACATCTCATGGACCCCCAAATTATTTTTTCACTGACGTGGACCCCTTGCAGGTCATCATAGACACCTGGGGGGTCTATATAGACCACTTTGGGAATCACTGTGACCTAGATCAACCAATAAATAATGAATATCAATATAATATAATAAAAAGTAACATGTACTAATAATAGTATTAAAAGCAGTGTATAATAATCTTATAATATAATTTTATCGTAATTATATATAATATTCATATAGTACGATTTAATAACAATTATTAGAAATAATAATTATGTGATATAATTTAATAGTAATTTTTTTTTTATAAGAAAGAATAATCATCTTATTGTAAAAAAATAAAAAAGAATGCATAAGAATGCTCGTATAAAATAATTATAAGTAACAGCATAATTATAAAGAAATAACATAAGAATAGCTATAAATAAACAACAAAAATAATTATAAATAAATAACAATATTAATTATAAATAAATAACAAAATATGTAATATTTATAAATAAATATTAAAGAAGCAATTATAAATAATGAATATTATATGATTATTACATAGATATTGCATTTATATATTACGCATTATTAATAAAATAATTACATAATATATGTTAAAATTAATAATGAATATCAATTAAAAAGTACTGAAAGCTTGCAATATAAAACTTACACTGCAAGTTCCTTCAACGAACTTCATCGAAAAAAGAACTTAATAAAACATTTTTAAAACGTAAAATAAAACGAAAATAAACGATTTACAGCGATAATTAAAAGCACAACACTTATTATTTTAAGAAAAAAATATTATAGAACTCACTCATATTAGAAATATTCATATTCGAAAATAGAACAGAAGACTGGAAACAATTGAACAATTACACTGAAAATAGTTAAATTTTTAAAGAAATCGTTTGAAATTAATAGGGTTACCGCGGGAAAAAACCAGTAAAAGTTATTTCTAATATACGTTATCCCCATGGCAACCATATCGACAGACGATAAAAATACCAAGGTAACCATATTGTAATGTTATCGCCCATCTTGGTGAACATTAACAGCAACTTGGCGCTATTACCCCGGATATCAAACTCACATTAAGTATTTTTCTGAGGTGTGTCTGATCAGGTAAATTACTGTATACTGTCTATTCATGAATTTTCATGTCGTACGTTCTCTATACCAGTGATTCTTAAACTATCGTCCACGGACTATCGGGAGTCCTCAGCGCCTTTCTAGGGTGTCCGCGAAAGTCTTTTATCTTAAGTTAAGATTACTCTCTGTTACAGACTGAAAGACCTCGTGGAAAAATTGAAAAATGTATTATCCTAGACTAGAGATCACTAAATTTTCCCCAATAAAACTATTTACTGGAGCACTTATTTTGATCAAGAAAATTAATTCAGTTTTTTTATTGTTTGCACAAATACATACACAGAGAAAAAAGACTTACTCAAAAATGAGTACATAGACATACTCATTTTGAAATGAGTATGTTTGCATCAGATTTGACCGCATGCCTTGATTGAATTTGATTGCTTAAATTTCTTACCCCCCCCCCCAAATGCTAATTAATGTTTTCGGAGAAATTAAAGAAGATATTCAGGATTACAGTAACTCTTTTAATATACCGGCTACGTATTTTGAAAATTGGGGCTCAATAACAAATTTAATTCTCTTAAATCTTCCGAACTATATTTCGTATCTACCATGCTACACGCGGAGGAACACATATTAAAATGAGTACTTGATTCTTTGTTGTTATATTTTATTTAACTGATTTTCTCTTATTTGTAAAATTAAAAGTACATGATTTGTTTTTAATATAAGATAGGTTTGATATGTTGGTAAAATTATATTAATTACACTCTCTGTATGGTTGGATGCCAATTTCGCGATATGGTAAATGTTTACATTATTTGCGCGGATTATTTAAAAAGCAATTTACTTGATTCATAAGTCATATTGTTTGATTTTGTCAAGTCAAAACTAAATTCATTTGTAAGCAACATTCTAAAGAAACTCACCCTGGGTTTCAGTATAGAATAGGGGGGAGAAGGGGGGTCCTTGGCGAAGTTAATTTTTCTGCAACCGAAATTAGCGCCAAGCAACTTAATTTAGCAATAGGTGTTAAGAGAAATCACAGCGGAATTTTACAATGCAAATAAAGAAAAAAAAATGAGAAATAAAAAAAATATTTATCAAGTTATTAGTAATGCATTTAAATTAAGTTGTTTGGCGATCGATTCTGGCCGCCGAATCCAAAGGGCCCTCTATTCTACACTTTATCCCAAAAGTGAAAAGCTTTATCTATGTCATGACACACATAGCCAACTACTATAAAACCCCATTTTAAATTCTACTTTGAAAGGTGGTCAACCATTGACCATTATGTTACATAAATAAAACTATTGTTTTGTAGTAAAATGTGCTTGTATGAATTGTAGCATTAATATGTTTCAGTATGCAATATCGTATTATTATCAATTAGCACTGTTAGTAGAAGGTGCCTTGAATGTAGTTTCTTGAAAATTTTAAAGTACTTTTTTAGTTTATTAATTAAATTATGGAAAATGTCTTAAAAGTTCCCATACAGAAATTATTTAAGAGTTTTAACAATTTCAATACACTTATTTTATGATTCCTTTCACTCTCATTTTCGAATATTGAAAGAATCAAAATTAACTGTACAGAATGAGTAAGTAAAATTGAACATAATATATTTCAAGAATGATTTTTACTTTTTGGTATTAGACATTAAGTACAAAAATTAAATCTACTTAACTACTAATATTTAATGGATATTTTGGCTTATTAGTAATTGATCTGCATTGTTTAAATAAGATTTATCACGGAACTTACATATTATCACAGCCTTTTGGTATCATTATATGACACGAAACACATGAGATTACCAATTCAATACACACAACACATGCGAAATTGGTATTACCAACTTGGTGAGTTACCTTGAACGTTGTTCCCATAATATGTCAGTACTGATTTATCTTATAACATAGTGCAGAAAGGCAGTGGCGTAACAAAGAACATTTGGACCCCCAAGTTGGATTTTACAAAAGGTAGGTACTTGGCAGCTGTCAAGCTTTGGGCCCCCTAGGACCCTGGGCCCTCCCACCGCAATATGGGGCTGTATGTTACGCCACTGCAGAAAGCCCACTCAAAGTAAGTTTAAATTCACAACATTTTGATATTCTGGTTTATAACATGCCTTTAATGTGACCATAGTGTTTTGTTTATTTGGATGTAAATGAATGAGATATATATCAGATTCTTTATTTCAGGTGGAGGGGAAAGGAGAGAGAGCTTGTAGTTTTTAGTATTGAAATTAATGCTCTAATTTGATATCGGTACACTACGTACCAAGTGTTGTTGTTGACAATTGTCAAGTTGGGCGATAACATTACACAATATGGTTACCAATACCTTTAAATTTGGTTATGTGGTTGTCATTTATTATTTTTTCTATTATATTTTTTAAAATTTTATCCTCTTTTGTAATTTTATTTTATTATCATTTATTATGTATTTTATTTGATATTTTTATTATAATACATTAAAATGAATTTTTTACTAATTTATATTTATGGCAGTATCCTTATTAATTTCAAACATTTTTAAGTAGAATTTTTCCACAAACGAGCATTTCCATGTTTCCTGTTGTCTAGATTGCAGTTTTAGTCTTCTGTCAGTTATATTCATAAATGGATATTTCAAATGTTATTGGTGTTTACTAAATCTGTGTTAATAAAAGAATATTAGGGCTCCACTTTCAATTTTTATGGACTAAAAGGATTACTAAATTTGCAATTTATTTTTTCTAATAATCTTCTTTCTTTTTTTTTTTTTTAAAAAAAATTCTTATTCTTGATTGAGAGATTTTGCTTATTTTGGCCATTATGAAATGTGATAAGCATGGCAGCAAAATGAAAATATCTCAGTTATCTCAGAAGGCTTTTGAAAAATAGTATACATCTAGAATTACCACTTGAGGTTCATAAGGTATGCCATTTCTTTAAAATAAACAGTGTTTCCACATATTCAGTAGAAAGTCGTTTATCCGAACGTTTATTATCCGGAGCTTCAAATATCCAGACAAGTTATTTTTGTTGTTGTTGTCAACTACATGTACTGTATATGAATTCGTTTTCGAACAGTGCAATGCTGAACATTTGTTTCGCGGGAGGCCAAAAGTGACGGGAAAACACAAGGTCAGGGATATTTGGGGAATTTCAGTTGTGTGATTTAAACATCTGTGCGGACTGTTAGGTCAGTTTGTTTCCAAGTGAGGGGGTGTGCTCTTTTGTTGAGTTGTGAACTGCTACGGCTTCGAATTCAAAATGGAAGCGTAACGTCTTGAACATTGAGACAAAACTTGAAATATTGAACCGTCTCGCGAAGGGAGAAAGTGGAGCGTCTCTAACATAGTTTTATAATGTCGGAAAGTCAACAATTTCTGGCATAAAAAAAAGCCGAGAAACCATTTTAAATTTTGCGTCAAAACTTGACTCAGCAGAAGGCTCGAAGAAAAAGAAAACCACGAGGGAAGCAAACGATGTTCTTCTTGATCGTACACTCTACTGTGGTTTTTGCAAAGAAGGAGCAAAGGGGACCCGATATCGGGCCCTCTGTTGTGCGGAAAAGCTCTGGAACTCAACGAGAAATTAGTCAGTTCGGCTGATTTCAAAGCTAACGCTGGTTGGTTAAAGAACTTTAAATCACGCTACGGGATACAGGAACAGCTGATTGAAGACGATTCATTCTCTGCCGATAAAAATTCTGCCCACAATTCTGCTATGAAGTGGTACAAACAACAATCAGAGTGCTGTCCTACTCAACTAATGCTTCTCAAGAGAATCAGAGACCTTGCAGCGAAAAAACGAAGGTGCACAATGGTACAGAGAAAAATAAGGGATTATTTTCCCCAATAAAGGTAAAATTGCGACATTTTGAACCTATTTTGCTTTTTCTTCAAGCACGTTTCCCGCATGTGATGATTTTCAATATTCTTATAGTGTCCAGTTTCATATACTGCATGGATCGCATTCGGTTATCCGAACAATCGCGTATCCGAACGGTGTCCGGTCCCAATTGATTCGGATAAACGATTTTCTACTGTATGTAGAAGTAAATTTTTTTTTATGCTCATCTCTGGTTATTTTTAAAGCTAACATTTTTATACCCAGCGTATAACGCGCACCGGTAAATTTTGATCTAATTTTTTTGCATTAAAAGTGCGCGTTATACGCCGGATTTTACGGTAATTAGATGCTTACTGTTTTCTCAAAGGGGAAAAAAAAAGTCTGTATAAATAGCAAAGGTGGTCTTATGACTATTGATGAACCTTTAAACCACTCAGTCGTATGTTCGAAGTCAAGGAGGGGTGTTCAAAATTTTGGGGTGTCCGCGATGTCAGCCTTATATATAAAAGGGAGTCGCGGCGGTCGAAAGTTGAACCCCTGCTCTATACTTTCATAAAGTACGTACTTTTCCTGTATTTTTGGATATTTGGGTAGTTTATTTTTTGTTGCACTCTCAAGCAAACAATACATACAAGTGCAGTTCAATATTATCAGAGGAACACTCGTACTTATTCTTTCTGAATTCCATTCTCAATAACTCGGCATTTTCACAAACTCGGCCACCCTTCGGTACACATTAGGCCGAGTTTTCGGGACTCAACTGCATTTATGCAAATTCGATTCTCTCTCTGATGTTTATTCACACACTATTCGCTGACTTTGTACGGATAACGCACTTTTTGTAACGAAACAAAATAAGCTTCTCACAGCACTTTGTGTTAAGGCTATCTTCGGCTAATGTTATAGAATAGGACCCGAAATCGGAATAGTTTTTCAGGTTAAAAGTACTCAAACATTAATATTATATTCTGGCTTCACAATCCTGTAAAGCAGTGTTCCCTAACCTTTATATCGCCGTGGACCGGCCAACGTTTGTTAATTTTACCGCGGCCCGCTGAGGGGAAGGACGTTGATTGTTTATATTTTAGACTGTTTTAAATTAATATGTTTATAATTTAATTGTATTTAATCAGTCCTCTTCAGAATAAAATATAGCTACACCAAACATGAATATAAAGTGATTTAACAAGGAATATAAAGGGATTTTCATAAAAAGTAGTCCAAACCCAAGAAAAATATACCACAGTGAATAAAAGGGAAATAATTTAATGTTTCTTGTGCGGATCGGTAGTATTTGATCCACGGATCACTACCGGTCCATAAACCGGGGGTTGGTGACCACTCCTGTAGAGAATCTCTTATTTTATCATACTACTCATTTTTATCCGAAAATTGACACATTTTTTCTTTTATAAAATGCGTTACGCACTTTTTCTCCTATACCGTAATGCTAAATGAGCTATCCCTTTACATGTTAAAAGAAAAAAAAACTTATTTATGAAATATTTTGAAATTTTTAAAACACTATATTATAAACAAATGCATGAGTTACAATGTCACAATTTTTTATTAAAATTGGAGCATTTTTTCTGTCCGAAAATGTGCTCCGCGTTAAGTCCACACTGTCGTACGCAGTGGCGTAACGGAGAGCATTGGAGTCCCCCTTCAAAGTCAGGTTTTGGTCCCCAAGTTGGATTTTACAAAGGGTAGATACTTGGCAACAGTCAGGCTTCGGGCCCTCTAGAATCCTCCCCCTCGATGCAGGAGTTGAGAGGGTGTACGTTACGCCACTGGTCTTACATATGGCTAGACACTGTCGTTCAGCCTTAACATTATTTGGAGCTGATTTCGAAACTAACATCCTTTGTACATTTTTTAATGAATTCGTGTAAGGGTAGTAAAAATTAAATATCCGTTTCGAGGCGGAAATGGCTCAACATTTCTTCTGGGCAAATGGAAAAAAAATCTGCTATCATGTGAAAAACCTTGAGAGCCTTTCACTAGGGTAATGTTGCTTAAAACATCCTCACAATCTATCTATCCCTCAATAATTCACTCATGGGACTGAAAAGTGATAAAAAGGTGAAGTCATTTACGTTATTAATGAAACCAAAGGAAATTGCACCATTCAATACATATCAAGGTCATTGGGCAAAATCATTACTGAAAATTAATTATTTCTTTCACCCTTACCATCCATTTCGGTGTTTTATAAAAGAACTTGCGATTATCACCTTTTGAAAAAACAATGACAGGTTTCATACAGGGAATGGAATAAAAGGTGTCTCATTTGTACAGAAAGTAGCGTAAAAAAAAGTGTATGTGCTGATGATCACACGAGGTAAATAAAAAACAAGGGGATATTAGTATTGCCATATAAAATTATTTATTCATATGTCTATACTCATGACGTAATATTTTTTGTGAAATATACAATCATATTTGTGAATCAATTGTATTCTAAGAAGGGAACAATAGGTTTATCGTAGCTGAAATAGGTTATGAATACTTTAGATTCAAAATTATTGAAATACCTAAAAAAATACTCCTTCATGAGTTGTTCCGTACTTTGTCGTACTTTCATTTGGATTATTTGACATAATTAAATTGAATTTTGATTTTAAAAAATCTAAAAAAGCTTTTGATTTTTCTTTTAAAAAAATCTACATAAAAATCTCCTCTTAAAACAATAGGCAATTTGTTCACAGAAGAGTTGATCCGGCTTCAGTGTAGGCAACTAAATTTTGTGAATGAATTCGATAATTTTCTCTTCACTTTGATTTGGTGAAATATAAATAGTAACCATTAGAATTATTTGTCCATTTTCTGCTCTACACATTTCGCTGCATAAATTTCTCCGATACATGACTCCTTAAACCCAAATGATTTTTAGGAATAGTATTGATACCATTGTTACAAGCGTTACAAACCCGAGCGTAACAATACTTGACTTTTTAAAACGCATCATTCAAGTTCATTCTCCAGCAAAACGCGCCTAAAGAAGTTATCACTTCAATAATAATAATAAAATGTCTACAGTTTCTATAATTGGGAATTGTTAATTAAAACTATCAATATTAAATCGGTAATAAATTTTCAATGTCTTCTTCCGCCTGAAACTGGCGATTATAGCAAATGAAATTTACCAATAAATGAATCTGTAAGTAGATTCTTAGAAATAGTTAAATAAATATCCAGTCGAACCTCCGTATTACGAACCTTTATACTGTGAATTCTTCTACATAGCGAACTTTTTCTAGGAACCAAGAACATTTCACGATTTTCTTCGTAAAATAAGCTCCCAATAACGAAGTGCATTTTCTATATCAACGAACTACCAAGAAACTTTCACGAATTTCTTCGTAAAATAACCTCCCATAATATAGAGAAGTGTATTTTCTCTACAGAGGAACTTTTTTCTTGTGATTCAATTTTTTCCCTCCCAATTTGAAAAGTATTTCCGGACATTTCAAGTTATTCTCTCTTTTAACGCATTTTATGGTGGTCATAAAGTTGGAACTTGTTTTATTAAGTACCTAATTTGCCGAGAGAAATAGAATTCTGAGCATTTCATCCAAGAAGTGCAACCTTTAACTCCCAACGTCCAGTTCACTAGAAACATCTTCGATATCCCCTTTCACCCTCAGTGGAGTATCTCCGTGTCCTTGAAATAGTATCCGTTCATTTGTAGTGTTGATCAGTCGTACTGGTAATTTCTCGAGCGTCAAACAAAAAAATTTAATTCTTCAGAAAGTGGATAAAGGCGCCAAGAAAAAGAATATTGCTTTAAAATTTTGGTATTCCTCCAAACAGCTTATCAACAATTATAAAAAATCGAAACTATAAAACTCGTTATAAAACTATGATTCATCGAATTCTTGTTCAAAACGCTTAAGAACATGTGCCTATGAAGATGTCGACGAGGGGCAGTTTTGAAGTGGATACCCAAATGCGAGAAAAAAATGTTCCAATCTTTAAACCTTTCGTAATAGAGAAAGCTCCTCAATTTGCGAAGGCATTGGGATACGATCAATTTCGAAGTCGCAATGGATTACTAGAAAAATTTAAGAAAGGTGAGGGAAAAATACGCCTGAAGGTATTTTTGGTGCTATGCAAAGATGTGAGGCGTATTGCAAAACAAAAAAGTATTTTTTCACACAAAAAAACTCAAACAAAATTAATAGATTTTATGAGTAATTAAAAGTTAACAGACGCATGTGGTAATATATGTTTAGAATTTCTAGTTATAAAATGATGTATGTTTAAAATTACTCGTATGCTTAAATTAGAAAATGTAGTCAGCATAAGGATGACAAATCACCATAAAACATGGGGTCGCAAACCATGTTTAGTTGGTGAAAATAGCGATATTAGTAACAGTAGGGACTAGGGAGGGCGATCTGAGATCCATTAATCAAAAAATCGATCTATCGGGCCAAAAAAATCGATTTTTTAAATCAATATGTAGCACTGAATTGATTCAGTGAATCGATATTTCATCCAAGAAAATCGACATTCGATTTTTTCTGTTTTGGTAAAAACCATAAAATAATTTACAATTAGTTGAATGTACTATCTTTAAACAATATTTATCGCAGGCAGTTGTGCACCTAAAGTATGATCCTATACTTTACTGGTAAGAGCAGAAAAACTCTTTTTATCATCACGTTCACTCAATAGCCATGATGTATATCAGTATCGTGGGATCATCTGTTCCTTGTGAGCTCCTTTTTAAGATTGCCGGCAACATCGCAAGCAAAAAGCGAAACCGCTTGGATCCCAGTAGACTTGACAGACTGTTGTTTTTAAAAAGCTTAAATATTAAGCTTTGGGATATATTTATAAGATATATTATCTACTTTCTAAACTTTTTAATGTAACAAATACATTTAGAAAATAAATATCCTTTTTTTTATACCTGATACTTTGAAATGGTAGTAAAAATAATTGTAATGGTCGAATTCCCTGATTTTACTGATAAGAGATCGTTCATTATGGTATCTTTCTTGTTTTCCATAAAATGGATTTATATTTACATTGTAAATGGAGATTTGAAAAAAAAAATGATTTTTTAGAAATCGATCTTTTAGATCTCGATTTTTTTGTGAATCGATTCATCAGGTTATGATTCGAATCGATTTAAAAATCTATCTTTTTCGGAAAGAATCGCCATCCCTAATAGGCATGACGATGGGCCAGACGAGGGGAGAGGTCAAACGAATGCATGGTAGAGTTGAAGAAATCTGAACGAATGCAAATTTTCCATATCTGCCGGAGTTGCTGCATAAAGTACTGACCACTGCAAACCAGAACGCGTGGCTCATGCATGCTGGTGCACCAGCACATTTTTCGATTCAACCAACAGACCTGACATTAAGTGAGACAAAGATCGTAGTCAAGGTGCGGAATGATCTTTCGGAACCATTGGAAATAAAAAATGGCGTTCGACAGGGAGATGCATTGGCATGTCTTTTATTTAATATAGCATTAGAAAAAGTGGTAAGAGATTCTAATATCAATACCAGAGGAAATATTTTCAATAAATCGATACAGTTGTTGGCTTTTGATGATGACATTGATGTCATCGCTCGAGCACCTACCGAACTTAGACAGGCCTTCTTATCTTTGGAGAAAGAAGCCCTCAGGATGGGACTTTAAATCAATGAGAATAAGACCAAGTACATACCTTGCACTAAATCATGTTTTAACAATTCCCATTTTGAAGAGTATAGTTTTGAAGTTGTTGACAGCTTCACTTATTTAAGTTCGGAAATTAACAATAGAAACGGTTGTACTACTGAAATCCAAAAAAGAATTACAATGACTAATACATGTCTTAATGGAATATGAAAATATCTGAAATCTAATTTAATCAAAAGAAAAATAAAGGTCCTGTTGTATAAAAGTCTTTTAAGATCAGTATTAACTTATATGCATGTAAGACGTGGTCAATGTCTCGAACAGATGAGAACATGATAAGTATCTACGAAAGGAAGATTTTAAGATCTATTTTTGGAGGAATTCAGGAAGATGGAACATGGCGAAGAAGATCACATTTAGAGCTCTATTGATCATATAAGGAATCTGACATTGTTAACTTCGTTAAAATGCAACGAATTAAATGGGCAGGTCACGTTATCAGAATGAACGAAGACCGCACCACTAAAAAATCTTCAATGCTCAACCAATGGGCACACGAAGAAAGGACAGGCCAAATATCAGATGGATTGTTGGCCTAGAAAAAGATCTCCCAGTTTTAAGAACTAGGAATTGCAGAACACTGGTAGGAAGAAGGCTAACTTGGAAAAGACTTCTTGAGAAGGCCATGGTCCACCCTGGGCTGTCGTGCCACTGAAGCAGGAAGGTGTGCAACCAACTCCATGCTACATATCTCGGGAGATGGATTGGGCGTGGTGAACCTGTTGCCTGGCCTTCACACTCCCCGGACCTTTTAGTCATTGGATTTCTTCCTCTGAGGCCCCCTTAAGTCACGTGTATGAGACGCCGGTGGTTACAGTGGAGGATTTCACGTCACGCATCTTGGTCGCTTCAGCTGACATCGTCAGCACACTGGCTTGGACGTGTCCGAGAATCCTTTCTCCGTCGATGTCTGCTGTATTTTAACCTATGCGGCTGCAACTTCAAACAATTCCTGTGACATTCAGTTGTTGTGGCATTTCTGTTGTCAATCTGTGGTGCATTATTCGTATTCTAAACATGCTTTACGTTTAATAAATGTATTTGTTCCTCTTATTGCCCCTTTTCATTCCACTTGACTCACACCCTTTGTAACTGTTTTTGCGAATTACTTCGACAAAATGCGGTTTGCGACCTCAGGTTCTATAACTGGGATGGCGAACCATTGGCACGCGTGCCATTCATGGCACGCGACACAATATTTTGGGCACGCTAGTGACCAAAATAGTTTGCATTTTATTTAAAAATAACAAAGTTCACTGTGAAGTGTTACGAACAAATGCGAGTGATCGGTCATGATGCGGCGGGGCACTCGTTTGTTATTGTCTTGCCTTAGTTATGTCGTGGACTACAATTGCAAAGTTTGTCTACGCATAGCATGGTCGAGTTCATTGACACAACTGTATTTAAAGTTTATTTGTATTATATTTATGATTTTTAAGTGTTATTTAACATGGCTAGTTCAGCGAAAAAAAAAATAAATAAAGGCAAGATAATAAGTGTAACAGAGAATTTCAAATTTGGCGAATCTAAAAATATGGCATTATATTAGTAAAGGCGACAAAAAGGTGTGTGTTTTATGTTCTGGAATAGTGGTATGTAGAACATCGTCTGTAAAACGGCATATCGAAACACATCGCACATCAACACATCTTACAATCCTAATATAAGTTATTTTTCCTCCACATGCACACAATCTGCAACAACAGAAGTCACACTAATGTGACTTTAATTTGAATTACACGTATAAAACTAAAACATTTACAATTATTAAGTGCAAAAGGAATTTTTTTCGTAGTAAATAGTTTTGTGTTCTTAGTATTTAGTTTTATTTTTTTCCCCGATAATCACAAGTCAAAATTAATTGGTGGCACGTCAGTACCTCATTAAACACTTCTTTAGAAAAAATGGTACGTAGATCCATAAAGGTTCACCACCCCTGTTCTATAAGGTAAGGTAAGGTTCCAGATAAATTTGTCATCCCTACGCTGTGCTTACTATCACCACTCTGAATTTGACGGTCGAATTCGGCAATACCCTGTATAAGGCATCGTCAAACAACCAGAATAAACAACGACTACCGTCTGTATTAACAAGATTTAAATTCCTGTAATTTTGTTTGTCAAAAGAAGATTTGAAGGGGGTCTTCGAATTCTCTCTCTGTGTGTGTGAGGCACTTCATAAAAAAGAATCGAACAATTCTTCTGCGAGGTTTGTGTGTCTATTTCAGAAAAAAAGCCTATTGAAAGTAGTAATTTAAAATTTCACTCTTCTCGCTTGCGCACATTACGTCATTAATATTCGAGGTGGTCTTTTGAATACATTGGGGTTTAATTTTACGCCTGGTTGCCATGGGCAGTTTCATTATTTGCATAACATGAAATGGAGATTGCAGCTCCCTCCATTGGCTGAAGTTATTGCTCATTTTGATAACCCGTGTCTTTTAATTTCATGGTTTCTTTAACAAATATGTTATCTATTCTATTTTTATCGCCACTACTGTCTTACTACATAAGAAAGTCCTTTTTAGGAACAATCTATAAACAAGAATGAAAAATAATTAGATGAAGTCTTCAAGGGAAAAATATTTATCTTGTCAACTAACTTGTTTTCTAACTACTAGAGAATAAACTGAAATTAAAGATTTTAATGCAGTAACGTATATGTTATATACTCAGTGTGGGAAAAGTATATATTTTACCGTTATATATAAATCAGTTATTTCATGGAATACCTAGTAGGTATTTCATGAAATAACTAGACAAGTCAGTTAAAGTATATAATAGATGAAAGATTTCATACTCTACCCAGTTATTCTATGAAATAACTAAGGATACACCATTAAAGTGAAAAATAAACAATTTCAAAGATATTTTATAAATTAATTGATCATAAATAGCTAAAATCTCTCAAAAAATACATTTTGTTTCTTTTGCGGATGAATAATTCATAAGTAATAAGGGAAAGCAAATGATATAATTTATTATTGCTCATATTGCTAACATTAGTTAAACAGAAAGGGAAAATATACGTTGCAAAAATAGATTATACTTAAATATTATCAACAAAAATACATGCTGGGAAGAAAAACTGTTGCTTCATAAAAACATTGTGTAAACTTTTTAAAACAAAAATGTGTAAGAGAATATTAATTTAAATTTTAATGAGAGATACGTTTATTTTACTTTTCATTATTTATTACAGCAAGAATTGCTGGGATGACACTTTGGATTGCATTTCTTATTGTTTTTGAAACAAGCACACTTTTTACTATTACACAATTTTTTTACACGAGCACTCTTTAAATCCTTGTCCAATACCGCTACTTAGAGCCATTACAGCAGATCGAAGCATTGTGACAATATTTCGAACTTTTTCAATGGAAATTAATTTTCGTTGACATATACTGAACTGATCTCTAGAGTACAATTGCTTTATTCGACCATCTCTAGTTCCTTATCTGAAAATTCCTTCCCAAAGCAGCTAGAACCGGTTCAAAGAACTTTCGAGGGTCGTACATCATACTTTGACGATCAAGTAATCGTTATTCTATGGGATACCTAGTTAAATCGTAGAATTCAATAATTTTACATACTTTAACTGACTTGTCTAGTTATTTTATGAAATACCTAGTTATTCTATGAAATAATGGATTTCCCACTTTAATGGTAACATATTATATATATAAAAAGCGAGAGAGAGAGATGTGTGTGTAAAGAAAAATAGAAACATATACAAAATCTTAAATATTATGACTATAGATTTTAAATTTAATAATACATATTTCACTATTGATAAGATCCGCTAATAAAGAATTTTGGTAATATGACTTATTAATGTTATGGAGCGTATACAAAAAAGATTATTTACACTATTGCTCTTATAGTGCGTAACATTGTCCTATACTTATATTGTAATGGTCTATCCGGAACCTTATAATCTAACCTCTTGGGGTAAATATATATTCATTTAACTGTTATTCTATTGAAAATTTATTCGAAGAATATATATTATATATATATATATATATATATATATATATAATATATATATAGAGAGAGAAGATAGAGAGAGAGATATTGTGTGTAAAAGGAGAGAAGAGAGTCTCACATACTCGTCCTAAATATTCTGGAACTATTCCTACAGATTTTAAATTTGGTAAACATATTTCCTCTATTGAGTAGAGATCCGCTAGTAAAGAATTTTGCGGAAATGGACTTTCAAGGTGTTTGCGGAGGCGTATGGACAAAAAAGATTTTCATTTACCGACTATTGCTCTTATAGGCGTAACATTTGTCCTTCTTGTTGTAATGGGTCTATCCGCGAACCTTTAACTAATCCTCTTGGGGTAAATTTATTTCTTTTTAACTGTTGTTCTATTGAAAACTTTCTTCCGAAGAAGAAGATTTGATTTATGCAAATGAGTGGTTCTATTTAAGCATTGACTTTTAGGTACGCGAAGTTAGTCGACGAGTAGTTTCTGGGAGATCAATTATTGCTAATTGAAGAATAAGCTATAAGATTGAATTTAATGATAACAACCAGAGGTCGTACAAGAAAGAAAATTACGGTGAATTATACCGTAGAAGTCCAAAGTGTTCTAAGAGTAAGGGAATTAGATTATACTCACATATTAAGTATCCTTTAGCCGTGTGATTGCTCTTATAATTAGTAGCGTTTTGCATTTCCTTCCCTGAGTTGTTTGATTTAAGTTAGTGAATAAATAAAGTGGAATTTGAACTAGTTATGGCTGATATTTACTAGAACCTAGGGATGGCGATCTGAGATTAATTAATCGAAAAATCGATTTCTTGGGCCCAAAAAAATTGATTTTTTAAATCGATATGTAGCACTGAATCGATACTTCATCCTAGAAAACCATAAAATTATTTACAATTAATTGAATGTACTATCTTTAAAACCCGTAATATTACGGTGGTTAAAGGGTTAATTTACTGACAAAAAACTAACTCCATTTATCATCACGTTCACTCAATAGCCATGATGTGTATGGATATCGTGGGATATCTGTTCCTTGTGAGCGCCTTTTTTCGATTGCCGGCGACTTCACAAGTGATGAGCGGAACCGCTTGGATCCAGTAGACTTGACAGACTGCTGTTTTTAAAAACCTTAGATGTCAAGCATTGAGAACTATAAGCTATATTATCTATTTTCTAAACTTTTTATGTAACAAATACATTTAGAAAATGAATGAACGTCTTCTTTTATACCTGATACTTTGATATGGTGATAAAAATAATAGTAATTGTCGAATTCCTGAACTAAAAAATTCCCTGATTTTACAGATAAGAGATTGTTTATTATGGTGTCTTTCTTGTTTTTTATAAAATGGATTTATATATAATTGCAGTATAAATCCAGACTTGGAAAAAAAATCGATTTTTTAGAAATCGATCTTTCAGTACTCGAGTTTTTTGTGAATCGATTTAAAAATCGATCTTTTTCGGAAAGAATCGCCATCCCTACTATAACCCCCAAACACCAACAACCTCAATGCGGTTGTTGCATTGTATTATTATTATTTTTATTGTTTAGTAGAGATTAGCTGAGAACAACGCGTTACATAGTAAATGACATAGAGAAAGCTTAAAGCAAAAGCAGGCTTATATCGGCCAGATGAAATTTGACGATGATGAATCTTTCAATCACTAGAATGACCGTGTTTTCACAATAAATGATTAAGAAACTAAAAAGAAAATAATGCATGCAGAAGTTTCCACTATGGTTTCTTAGGAATGTCAGCTATGAAAGCATCTCATAGATTCATTTTTTTTGCCAGTAAGAAGTGAACACCTTGGCAAAATTGTATCAAGATACTATCTAACGGCCAATAGTGAAGCACCTGAACATAAACCTGTTAAAACCCTGGGACGGTCACACGAGACACAGAATCACCCCAGGCTCACGAAACCTTTAATTCTGGAAAAACTGTTTATTAGTTACCAATAACCTTCACAGTATCCTCCTATATGACAGTTTTCATGGGGCTAAAATGTATTTGTCTCATAAATCCCGCTTTTTCGGGAGTGTCAAACGTTTTTTACAATCTTAAGGTACTTGGGGTGACTGAGGTCCTCGCGCTACCACTTTTGTTCCAAAATATTTTATATGAACAGGCTACATTTTTCTCCAGTGGACAAATTAGTGGTTTTAATTGCTGTGTTGTACGACTCATTATGTTTTATAAATGTAAATTAACAGAATATTAATAAATTAAAAGTAAAAAAAAAACTTTTTTAAAAACAAGCTTTTATTTAAATGCTTTAAAAAGAATAAAATAACTTTTCTTTAAAAACTTTTTGCTACAACTTATAAAGTCGTTACACAATTTATGATATAAAAGCTCGTCGCACGAGATTTAAGTACTCGTATATTTACTTAGTTTCAAAATTTTTAAAATTAAAATCAATCAGATCAAGTTATTAAATTTGCTTGTGTATCTACAGAGGTAAATCTCGTGACAAGCTATTATATCATAAATTGTGTAACGACTTTATAAGTTGATAGCAAAAAAAGTTTTAAAAGAAACGTTTATTTTATTCTTTTTAAAGCATTTAAATAAAAGCTTAGTTTTAAAAAAGTTTTTTCGACTTTTAATTTATTTTTTACTTTTTAATTATCGCTGGACAGAGATTTCTCAGTCTGTTAATCTCATTCAACGCAACATTGTTGGAAGGTTGTTAACCGGTTAATTTTAAACAGTCCAGCTAAGGGGTACTCAACCTTTTTTCGCTCCAGACAACATATATATGATAGATATTTCACTCGGGCCGCAACAAGAGGATAATGGGAATGGAGGATAAACACTGTTAGACCAAAACAACATTGGACAAAGCAAAATTAATTAAAATATTATAGCTCAATTTTTTTTTGCTTTTACTATAATACTATATTAAAAGCGATTTTTTTTAATTCCGTAATTTTAAACCAATTTTTTTCAATTTTTGTGTAAAATTTGGATAATTCTATTCTACAAACGAAAAAATATTTTCGTGGGATTATATTTAAAAAATGACGAAGCTTTTAAAAGTTTTATTGAAAATGTAAGTATTTTTTGAAAAATCGTAAAAAGAGTTTTAGGCATTTTATTTTTTAAATAATTTATTCTAAAAGAGAAAAGCATGAACTTTCTTAGTGCAGAATATCAATTCAATAACATGAAAAAAAAAATTTCATACGGAACGATTTAGAAATCATTTTCATGAAAACGCATCGATTTTGACTCATTTTAGAAAAAATTGTAAAAAATAGAAAATATCATTATTTTTTAAAAAAGTATTATACCATATCGTGGCGAAATAAATCATCTTTCCGATTACGTAATTATTTTTCGTCTCCGTTTGATAGAAGAATAAGATGGTTTTTGAAAAAAGGTCGAAAAATCGGAACTTCTTTTAGCTCAACCCGATAAGCTGCTCGCAGATTAAAAAGCTAACAGGGATAAAAGGTTTTCAATTAATATCTTTTTAACTAATTGTGATATTGGAATACAAATCATCAAAACATGCATTGCCATCCTAACTAAACGTGTATACAAAATTTCAGCTCAATCGGTTGAAGACATCAGTTTCAAAATTAAGTTGAAGATTCCACCCGAACATTTTACTTTGCAAGTTAAATAAAAGCTTGTAAAATATAACATACTTTGTACGTATACAGAGTGGAAGTATTGTAAAATATCCCGTTGTACAAATCAAACGAATTTTAAAAATATTTTACACAAAAAAAAAAATCATTGGAGGCGCGGGGTATCGATCCCCGTACCTCTCGCATGCTAAGCGAGCGCTCTACCATCTGAGCTACGCCCCCGGCCATCACCTGTGTTATTGTAAACATGCTCGCCTTAACACCTGAAGAAGATCGTTACAGTAACTAGGTCAATTAAAAGTGTTACGAGAGAAACTAGAATCGAGTAAATAGATAACATAGAATGTTTCAAAGTAAATAGTAATAGCTTAGTAGATCTGCCTTTCTTAGTGCTCCCTCTAGAACACTCAAAATATAACATACTTTGTATGTATGCTGAGAGGAAGTATTGTAAAATATCCCGTTGTACAAATGAAAGGAATTTTAAAAATATTTTACACGAAAAAAAAATCATTGGAGGCGCGGGGTATCGATCCCCGTACCTCTCGCATGCTAAGCGAGCGCTCTACCATCTGAGCTACGCCCCCGGCCGTCATCTGTGTTATTGTAAACATGCTCGCCTTAACACCTGAAGAAGATCGTTACTGTAACTAGGTCAATTAAAAGTGTTACGAGAGAAACTAGAATCGAGTAAATAGATATCATAGAATGTTTTAAAGTAAATAGAAATAGCTTGATAGATCTGCCTTTCTTAGTGCTCCCTCTAGAACACTCAAAATATAACATACTTTGTACGTATGCTGAGAGGAAGTATTGTAAAATATCCCGTTGTACAAATGAAACGAATTTCAAAAATATTTTACTCGAAAAAAAAATCATTGGAGGCGCGGGGAATCGATCTCCGTACCTTTCCCATGCTAAGCGAGCTCTCAGCCATCTGAGCTACGCCCCCGGTTCACACCTTTTTTATTGTAAACCTACTCGCCTTAACAACTGAAAAAGACCGTTACAGTAACTAGGTCGATATCAGAATATAAATTGTCAAAACATGTGTTGTCATCCAAACTATACGTGTATACAAAATTTCAGCTCAATCGGTTGAAGACATCAGCTTCAAAATTGAGTTGCCAGATTCCACCCGAAAATTTTACATTGCAAGATAAATAAAAGCTTGTAAAAATAATTATAAAAAAGAGGATTAAAGAGTGATTCAACGTTATAATTGAGTGCGCGACTTCTCAGTTAATAGGGGTGGGTGGACTTTTCAATAGGACTCTGCACCTAGTGCATAACTCGAAGATGACCCAGCGGTGGTTGAAACACACACACACACACACACACACACACACACACACCACACACACACACACACACACACACACACACACACACACACACACACACACACACACACACACACACACACACACACACACACACACACACACACACACACACACACACACACACACACACACACACACACACACACACACACACGACCAAAAACGACATTGCAATTTCAAGGAAAACGATAACAACGCCCTTTGAGATAGTGCGTGTCTCGATAGACAATGGTCTCAATTCATGTGATGCCACAGTCACATGATAGTGATAACCACGTGTTTGTAGCCATTCAGTTTAAAAACTTATGTGATGTCACTGTCACAATATAAAAACAATCACGTGTTTCTAGGTAATCACTTCATACGCTTCCCTGTTGCCAACTTTTGATCATTTCAGAAACTTTCTCTTAAAAAGTACAAATTTTTCAACAATAATAACGCACATAGAAAGTCAAAATGCATTTTATTGTAAAGTGCATACATAAAATAAGATTTTTTTTTCATAACATTTGATGAAATGAAATGTTAAGAAATGAAATTTTGTGAAATTATGAAATTTTATCTAAGTTTTACAACTAAGTTGAACAACAACACATTTAGTTTGATGTCTGTTTTGAATTCATTGGAGAACACGAGTTTGTCTTTATCACGTGACTCTCATGAATTGAGTCCATTGGTCAAAAAGACTTCATGTCCATGTAAATGAATAATAAGCACAATCAGTTAAATTTAATGGCAAAATAAAACATGAAAGATATAATTTTAAATTTGATTACAAAAGATTTTCTTTTAAAATTCCATTATAGTTGTATCAGAGCTTTAACACAACTAAAGTACAATGAAAATCAAACTCTCTACATACCTTTATAATATTGCAGCAACTTTTTGATACATCAGAACCCTTTGCATTCCTGTTACTTACTTATTCTATCAAATTCCTTTAAAATATCGTATAATGTCGAATTTATGGATATAAAACACGTATTTTAAGTTAAATCTCTAAATTGAAATCGAGATATTTTTTTACTTACGCCTTAATATTATCTTAAGGCCCTCAAAAGTCACCATTAATTCTAATGCTAAAATAAATTCTCAACTAATCAAATATTGGTTTTCGATAACTGGAACCACTTCAATTCCATCCAAAACAGCAAAGAAGACTCTTTAAAGTTAACATTCTTATCATCGAACTGTCAGTCGTCCGTTAAGCCTAAATTTTATCGAATTCGCATTTTCTTTACATGTCACAGCTACGATTTATCGGGAATTTCAAAAACAGGGAAAATGTTTAATTTGTCAATAAAAGGTTATCCCTTCGTGCATGGACCGTATCTTTGTATTGAAATTTAATACAAATAAAATAAAAAATAAAAAAAAAGTCAAGCTTTTAAGCAAGCTAAACTTTTCGAACTAGTGAACTTCATTACGCTCTGCTCGAACCGTTAAATATTTGAAGAATTTTAAATTATCGCAGATTTTGTCCTTCATTCGTCCATAGCTTTTGTTGATGACGTCCGACTTGTTGATGATAAAGATCTTGAAGACTCGATCGATTGAGGGTTATAACCCTTGTTCGACCATTTGTATTGATTGTTTTGGGGAGTACTTATCAGATCTCATTTTCTTTGGAAAAGAAGATTCATTTTCGGGATGTAATATATCAAGGAGATGTTCCGATGTGGGCAAGCTGTAAGTCAGGGGCCAGAGAAATGAATCGAAATCTATGGTGCTTAGAAGAATTCTGTATATAATGTAATATATTACAGAGGAACGACATTTCAAGCTAGATATATGTATATAAAAAATGAAAAATTTGCTAATACATATAAAGGCTTTTACCTAATTAATAAGAATTAGTTAAACTTTACATGCTGATTGAGATGTAGTATAAACGGTAGGATGAATAAAAATAAACAAAACTCAAATCGAGAAAGACGACTGCTATATGCTAGAAATATACTTTTTATTTATCGAAAAAAATTTTTTAAAAAAAATCGAAAAGTTATCGAATTTATTCACAAAAATTTAGTTGTCTACAATGAAGCCAGATCAACTCTTTTGAACAAATTGCCTGTTATTTTAAATGGGAATTTTAATGTAGATTTTTCAAAAGAGAAATCAAAGCCTTTAGTAGATTTTTTAAACTAAAATTCAATTTAATTATGTCAAATGATCCAAATGAAATCATGACAAAGTACGGAACAAAGCTTGGCGGAGTTTTTTTTTTAGATATTTAAATGATTTTGAATCTAAAGTATTTATAACCTATTTCAGCTACCACAAACTTATTGTTTCCTTCTTAGAATAAAATTAATTCCCAAATATGATTATATACTTCACAAAAAATATTACTTTATGGTACAGACATAAGAATAAATGACAATATTAAAATCCTCTTGCTTTTTATTTTTACCGAACTAATACCTGAAATAACATTACAAAATTTGAAGTTATCACTTCTATCGTGAGGTGATAAGCACACACACACTTTTTTAAAACGTTTTGAGCTGTGTAAGTTGCTTTCCTCGAAAATTGTTAAGGAAATTAAATTACCCTATTTTGAGGGCACGCACGCACACAACGAGACTGGTCCAATAAATCATTGTACTTACATAATCAGTTTTTTGTGACATCATCACCTTCAAAGTAGCTCCCTTCAGCATTCACATACATCTGCATTTGGTTCTGCCAATGTTGGTAACAGTTCTGGAACGAAGTCTTTGTAAGGCTCTTCAGGAGATTCACTGTTTTTGTCAGTACTTCTTCAACTGAGGTAAAAGGGGATCCCTTTAAGCAAAATTTAACTGTAGGAAATATAAAAAATGCTTCATGGAGCCAAATCAGGGGAATAAGGAGGATGCCTCATCACAGTAATATTTTTACTGATCAGAAACTTCTTGACAAATAGGGCCATGTGAGTGGGTGCATTGTCTTGGTGCAACATCCATTCATCACTTCACAACTGTGCCCATTTTTTCCTAATTTTTTCAAGAAGTTTTTTTAGTACTTCAATGTAGTAGTGTTGATTAACAGCCTGACCCCTGGAAACCCACTCAATCATTACAATTTCATTAATGTGGAAGAAAACAATTAACATTGCCTTAAATTTTGGTCCCAGCACGTTCATCATCTTCCTCATTGTCCCTTCCTTCTAAAAAGTGCTTATGCCATTCAAACACACGTGCGCGGGACAAAATTTCATCTCCATAAGCCTCCGTTAACATTTAGAATGTTTCCGTGCCTGATTTCTTAAGTTTCACAAGAAACTTGATGTTGATTCCCTGTTCTGTTTTCACATTAAACATTTTTCCGGCAGAAAGCAGTTGCACGCGTTCCCTCAATGGTGCATTACTCCAAACTAGCGTGATCAGTTAAGTCGAAATTGACCACATAGATAGAGGAGGTATGTGGGATGACGTCACCAAACAGTTGTTATAAACTTCCTTTTTTTAAAGCTATACACTTGATCTCGTTTTTTTGTGTCACACCTCGTATTATGAATTACTTTTTGTTTTAACATTTTTAATTACAATTTAGAAAAAAATAAGGATTATATTTTAAGAGAAAAATCCCCCAAAAAAGAGACTTCTGAAGTGCGAAAAGGGGACAAAAGAAGAATTTTAATTTTGCTGATGAATTTGATGATTGTATCTGTAACGAAATTAATTTCTACGACATAGCTTGTGTTTTGTGATTTTTACAGATTTGCACTATTTATGAATTTTTCGCTGATTAGAGGATTAAATATCTTAAATTTAATGAAACTGGAAAAATTCAGTTTATCTGAAAAATTATTGAGTGAACTGTGTTTGTAACTCATATAACTTTCTTTCATTATAAACTAAAAGTTTATAAATAAATTTGTCCCTTACATTTTTTTAAAATAACTGTTAATTAAAAATAAAAATTTATCTGATATTTATTAATTAATTAAGAGCAACTTTAGAAAAATTTTAATCCGAAAAAAATAAAAGGAAGAAAAAGGGGTTTTAGTAGAATTACACATACAAGTTTTTTACAATAAAAAACTGCACACAAGAGAACTGCAACTAACAAAGATGCATTTTTTATATTATTACTCTTATATTATTATATTATTATTATATTGTTATATTATTTACTCTTCCTTTAGAAGAAAACAAGGATAGATACAAAAAGTTACGTTTTTTTACAATTAATATGCTTATCTCCATCCTGACTTGTCCGGGAATTATATTTTTAATTTTTTAAGCAAAAGGCTAAAAATATTCGCACAAACTGTGGAAGTTTTAAGAAGATTATAATAGATTAATTAATTAATTAATTTTACTTGCTCTGAATTAGAATAAGTGATGAACTGTGTAAAAAAAATTTTAATGCTTTTATAACTTTTGACAAAAAATTAAAGGATCACTATTATAGTTTTTTACTTTGTTTTTCTTTGAAATAAGTTAACTTCATTATATAACTATTCTTAATTACTTGCATGATTATCCTGTCTGGTTTCTAAATATTTATATTTATAAAAATAGTGTGCACAAAACAAACAATCAAAATTTTTATACATTTTGCACTTTCAACTTTTTTAATATTTCTTTTTTAAAATTTTTGTTTAGTTTTAAACATTTTATGCAGATGGCGCCATGGCTATAGTGTGTACTCTGCTATTGTTGTTATTAATTTTTCAGTACACTTTTTTCTCCTTTTGTTATTTGGCTCAATTTTTAATATAACGTTTTCGAAATTTTTAATATTTTTTCTGTACTCACAATTGCTCTTTTTAATTATTTTCTGTTTGCTAATATTTTCATTTTGCACTATGTTTTAAAATTCGTTATCTTTACTTTCTGTCTACTATTTGAATACCTGCGAAATTTTTAGGCTTAACTGATATTCATTTTTGCTTCTTTTTTTCATTATCATTTTTATTTGTTGTTTTGTATAAATTTTTTTCTGAAACTATAGGGAAGGTTAGAATTAACAAGCTTGACCCTACATCACTGTCCTCAGTCAGGGATAGCTTTACGAACGTAATAATTTTGTATGGGTTTTTCATACTAAACCATTATTCTTTTTGTTTATGATTGTTATTATGTTATTATGCTACACCAATATGCATATAAAAAAGCCGGATATTATTTGCCAACTCATTTTTTACACTGTCTTTTTTTAAACGATTTTTTTACACGAATTTTTTGTTCTACTACGACCTTCCCTTCCAAAATTTTTGGAATTCGTGCTCTTTGGGTGAGGAACATTTAATCGAATTTATGCCAGTTTGTGAAAATAAAGTAGTCGATAATGGTGAATCCAAAGGTGAAATTCAGCTATTAACAGCTGGTTTAATTCTCGAGCTCTTGAAATTTGCTACGAATAGGAACAACATTTTCTTACTCATGATCTTGACGTAAAGTGTACATTAAAACTTCAACACAATCTTAAGTTTTGTGACGCTCATATCAAAAATTATATATGGAACTTTATAAGGACCTTTGGTCCGTGTCTAGGGATGTGGGAGGATTGGAAGGAAGACTTTCCATATCCAAAAACAATCTGTTTATTGATAATTCACATATTCAAGTAATCTTAAATAAGAGATGCGCCAGTCTAAGCAATAGGTAGATAAATAACGAGGTACACGAAGTATGAGAAGACTTTAAATTTCGAAGCACTTATTTCAGGATCGAACCTACTTTTCTAGTGATCTAAGTACTATTTAAACTCTAATGACCCATCGTCACTTTAATTCCTTCAATTATCAAATATCTGAATTACACCATAAATTTGAATAATACCTGATCAATAGCAATCTATTATATCTCCTCACTTACTCACCGACTAGCTTGAAATCTTAGACTATATGTAGCTGAACTAATTTAACTGAATAAAATAATTTTGAAAGACCAAAGATTTCCCAATAGGGATTTGTTAATGGAAGGACCCGGATAGAGACCTCACAACTTGAGAAAAAAAAGGGAAGAAAAAAAAAAGGCCCTTGAATAACAGATTTTGTAACAACAACAACAACTACAAAAAAAAACGACAGAGGCCGTTAATAACGAACGAAATTCTTCATTTGAACCAACACCGACGTTGTGCTAGATATACCTGACAAACCTACTGATGATAAGCATTTTTGATCCCAGTTCGCAATAAACGTGCATTCTCATTATCAAATAGCGATGAATAGCTGTTAGTAATTTTATTTCCAATTTCAATTTGAGTTTATAGCAGCGTTTCTCAAAATGTGGGGGGCGCCCCCTTTGAGGGGCGTGATAACTCTACGAGGGGGCGCGAGTCTATTGAAAAGTTGAAAACTAAAGATTATTCAAAAAATTATTAATTTACTGAAAGTAAAGAAGCAAAATACTTTACGACATAATAAAATATAAAATACACATTAACACTGATATAATACACTTGTAAAAGTATCAGTACTGTTCAATATGTATTTTATTATTAATTTAACAATACTAAGTTAAGAACAAGTTTGGTAACTACCAGTGACCCCATGGACTTGTGTATTAACACTTATCTTAATTTTTACGGTTTATAATTAATTCCTTAACAGCCGATCAAAAATTACACGGTTCGCTTCCCAATGCCACCGTTTTCCACGTAGACGCTCATATTTTGATGTTTTTTGGGGAGGAGAAAAGGAATAAATAAGCAAATCCTATGAAATAAGTAAATCCTTTGCAAACACTGTCAAGGTCCTTTTATTGCATTCCAAAGCTTTCGGAATAATTTTATGGATAGCAGTGCACAGAAAAGATCGTACTTCGGAAAGACGTATATATACGTACAGAAAATTAAGGCTTTGGCTGAGCGAGACGTTTATATACGTCGGTTAAAGAGGTTAAAGTCGTATTGTAGCTTTAGAGTAAAAGTATAGTATTATTGAATTCACAATACATTGTTATTGTATGGAGAGGGGCGTGATGAAAATGATGATTGAATATTGGGTCACGAGTATTGAAAGTTTGAGAAGCACTGGTTTATAGACTAAATTTTCATTGTATATTAATTATAATTTTTTTTGTAATAAAAATGAATTATTTTTGTTTTATAAATATGGGACATGGATGATATTATTACTTTTTTTTTGCACAGTTTTTTGGGAAAATATTTAGCAAAGCTTCATCTTACATGATTTTTTGTTGTTGTTTCTAATACCAGATTGTCTAATTGTCTAGTAATGCTAGACAATCTCTATGAATCCAAAAAAGTCTAGGAATTCTAAAAACAGAAGAGGGTCCAGAAGGACCTCATTCTTTTTAAAACCCAAACAAGTCAAGACATGGGCAGGAGAGACCAGCTCGGAATAGCACCAGTGGCACTCCGGAAATTTCTTCTGACCCTGACGATGGTCACTCACAAAACGCTAGAAGGCATTCTGGTATTTCCTAGGCATAAATTTGAATGAACTTCCTGGATTTCTTCCAAAATACCAAGGATGATTAGAGGGGTTCTTCCAAGTTGATTGAGTTAACCCTTTGTCTACCGATCACTTTAAAATGACATTGAAAACCATTTTTACGAATACTCTGATGATACTTAGCTGGGTATATTCTCTTAAATCCACTCTTCCAAGATAGATGGCCAACTAACTGTCTGATGAGATCCGGAATCTCAGAGTGTTTTACAATTCTAGACAAGTTCTTCTCATGAAGGTTAATTTCTTCAAGTTTCAGATTAAAGCCCACTGGGCATAAGAAATGAGGTTCCACATTAGCAGAAGGCAAACCCAGCGTCTTTGCAAGAGAAAATGGGCAATGTTTCTTCAGACGTTGGTTGTCTGTCCAGTCGCGAAGATACGCAGAGGTTCTATGCTGATCACCGAAACTAGAAAGCTTGTTATAATATTTTGAGAGATAGTAAGATCTTCACAACGATGGTCGGAGCAGGTAACTCTCAAAGAGCACAATGTCATTTGGACAGCTGGGTCGGAGTTCTGAAATGAATTCTGCTGATTCTCTCCAGCTTGTCCAGATTAGATTTGGAAGCGCATGCATAGATGGGGAGACCATAACTCCAACAAGATTTCTTAAAATTGTGTGTGGAACATATCTCTAAATTTACCATACGTCGCATGTATTTTCTTACACATTTGTTTTTGTGCACGGGTTTATAAGTAACGTATTTACCGCGCACAAAAAGAGTTGGTTGTATTTCAAAAACAAGAGAACTGAATATCGCAGAGAGTTGTTGCTGTTACTTATGCCACCTGGTAGACAGTAACATCAGATCGAAGGCCCACGAAATTCATCGCGGCTAAGGGCTAGATTTTTGTGCCTGTCGTTAGTCTTAGCTTTGAGTACCATGCAGGTGACAGAACGATTTTGCTCGATTCCACTCCAATTTTGAGGGAAAACACTCTGGGGGTGGTCAAGGGCCTCCCAGTTCTCTTTACACCAACAACATGAGAGGACTTGAGGCTTGAAAGCTGTTTTACAGTACCCCCATGCCGTGAAGATATTAAATATTTACAAACATTCATGTCTTCTCCGGAATTCGAAAGCAGTCCCTACGGCACAGCAGTCAGCGTCACTAACCTCTATACTAAATTGGCGGCTCGCATAAGACTAAACTCATATAATAGTTTAATTTTTATTTGGACCGGAAACATTTTTTTATTATTTTGCACAAATCAAGAAGTTTAAGAATTTCGGAACACAAAAGTAGCCACATAAATAAGTAGCTGGTTATTTATAACGAGCTGATTACATAAATAATTAGCTGTTTAAAGTAGTAGTTAAGTAGCTTTGATGCTTTACAACATAAGATCAACACATGGTCCATGGCGAAGGTCTTTCATTTTTAAAAAAAAAGTTACAGGAATTTCGCGAAATGGAAACCAGATTTAGATGCCTGGTAAAATTTCGAGTGAATTGGGTCACTTTGGTAAGCTTCTAGGTAAAAAAAAAAATAGAAGTTGGCGTGTCACCCAATAAGACTATTGAAAGATGGGACGAATTTCAAATAAACAGAGTTGGGCATAACTTTTGAACTAATTGGAATTTCGACAAGCGCCATACATATTTGTGATCAGCGTTGAATTCTGCGCAAGAAACACTAAGTTTGGTAAGAATTGGAGGATGACAGAAAAAATGACCCAAACGCACGAAAATGAGAAATTCGGTGCAATTAAACCAATTTGAAAGAAGAACGCTTAAAAAGAGATCATAACGCAATTAAAATTTTCTTCTTTTTTTTTCGGTGTTTTCCTGTAATAGAAATGCATTTCCAAAAGGCAATTACTCGAGTTCTAATAATCACAGAGTAAAGTTTTAAGTGTCTTCCGCTTTGGGAGTGGCTCCCCGTTCGAATGACACCCGGATTTTTAAAATCGGTCGGTAAGTTGGCTTTCAAGCCAAAAAGGGTCGGTTTTTTCCAAGAAGTTCTTTCATTTTTAAAAAAAAGTTACAGGAATTTCGTGAAACGGAGACCAGATTCAGATTCTTCGTAAAATTTCGAGTGAAATGAGTAACTGGTAAGTTTCTAGGGTAAAAAAAAAATTGTGGTTGCCATGTCACTGAAACAGACTATTGAAAGAAGGGACGAATTTCAAAGAAACAGTTGGGCATAACTTTTGAACTAATTTGAATTTTGACAAGCGCTATACATATTCGTGATCAGCGTTGAATTCTGTGCAAGAAAAACTAAGTTTGGTAAGAATTGGATTATGACAAAAAAATGACCCAATCGCATGGAAATGAGAAATGCGTTGCAATTAAGCCCATTTGAAAGAGGAACGCTTAAAAAGGGATAATACTGCAATTAAAATTTTTTTACTTTTTTTTCACGGTGCTTTTCTGATACTTGTCATAGAAATGCATTACCAAATTGCAATAACTCGAATTCTAAGAATCGCAGAGTAAAGTTTTTAGTGTCTTCCGGTTTGGAAGCGGCTTAACTTTGGAATGACAACCAGTTTTTTAAAATCGGTCGGTAAGTTGGCTTTCAAGCAAAAAAGGGTCGGTTTTTTTCAAGAAGGTCATTCATTTTTAAAAAAAGTTACAGTAATTTTGCGAAAGGGAGACCAGATTCAGATTCCTGGTAAAATTTCAAGTAAAATGGGTCACTTTGGTAAGATTTTGGAGTGAAAAGTACCGACATATTGGTGAGACCTTCTAGAATGGGGGGCTGCATTTCAGACACGGCGATCTCTAACAAAAAATTTAAAAAAAAGATTTTCAAAACTTGTGCGATTTACATGTATTTGGGAGCGGAAAAATAGAATTCAACCTTTAATTGGAAAACTAGTACAATTTCTACCAAATACTTCAAATACCTCTAGAAATGACTGTAAGTTGGCTATCCTGCAAGCCATGGTTAGTTTTTTAGAGGTCTTTCATTTTTAAAAAAAGTTACAGGAATTTCACGAAATGGAGACCAGATTTAGATTCCTGGTAAATTTATACTGAAATATGTCCCTTTGGTAAGTTTCTAATTAAAAAAAAAGTCATTGTCGTGTCACCGAATCAGACTATTAAATAGGGGACAAATTTCAAAGAAACAGTTGAGCATAACTTTTGAACTATTTGGAATTTCGACAAGCGCGATATCTATTCGAGATCAGCGTTGAATTCTGCGCAAGAAAAAGTAAGTTTGGTAAGAATTGGTGGATGACAAAAAACTGACCCAAACGCACGGAAATGAGAAATGTGTTACAATTAAGCCCATTTGAATGAGGAACGCTTAAAAAGGGTTATAACGCAATTAAAATTTACTTTTTTTCCCGGTGTTTTCCCGATACTTGTCATATAAATGCATTAGCAAAAGGAAATAACTCGAGTTCTAATAATGGCAGAGTAAAGTTTTAAGTGTCTTAGGGTTTGGGAGCGGCTCTTCTTTTGAATGACACCCGGTTTTTTGTAAAAATCGGTCGGTAAGTTGGCTTTCAAGTCAAAAAGAGTTGGTTTTTTTCAAGAAGGTGTTTCATTTTTTTAAAAAAACGTTACAGGAAGTTTGCAAAACGGGGACCAGATTCAGATGCCTGGTAAAATTTCGAGTGAAATGGGTCACTTTGATAAGTTTCTAGGTTAAAAAAAAATAAAAAAAAAGTGCTTGGCGTGTCACCGAATCAGAATATTGAAAGAGCGGAAAAATTTCAAAGAAACAGTTGGGGGTAACTTTTGAACTATTTGAAATTTCGAGAGACAAGGGCCATACATATTCGTGATCAGCGTTGAATTCTGCGCAAGAAAAAGTAAGTTTGGTAAGAATTGGAGGATGACAAAAAAATGACCCAAGCCCACGGAAATGAAAAATGCGTTGCAATTAAGCCCATTTGAAAGAGGAACGCTCTTAAAAAGGGATAATACCGCAATTAAAGCTTTTTTACATTTTTTTTTTCGATCTTTTTCTGATACTTGTCGTAGAAATACATTACCAAAGTGCAATAACTCGAGTTCAAATAGTCGCAGAGTAAAGTTTTAAGTGTGTTCGGGTTTGGGAGAGGCTCCCCGTTCGACTGAGTTCCGGTTTTTTAAAATCAGTCTGTAAGTTGGCTTTCAAGTCAAAAAGCGTCGCTTTTTTTCAAGAAGGTCTTTTATTTTTAAAAAACAGTTACAGGAATATCGCGAAACGGAGACTAGATTTATATGCCTGGTAAAATTTCGAATGGAATGGGTCACTTTGGTAAGTTTCTAGGTAAAATAAAAATTAGTGGTGTGCGTGTCACCGAATCACACTATTGAAAGAGGGGACCAATTTCAAAGAAACACTTGGGCATAACTTTTGAACTAATTGGAATTTTGAGAAGCACCATACATATTCGTGATCAGCGTTGAATTCTGCGCAAGAAAAAGTAAGTTTGGTGAGAATTGGAGGATGACAAAAAAATGACCCAAACCCACGGAAATGAGAAATGCGTTGCAATTAAGCCCATTTGAAAGAGGAACGCTCTTAAAAAGGGATAATACCGCAATTAAAGTTTTTTACTTTTTTTTCGGTGTTTTCTGATACTTGTCATAGAAATGCATTACCAAAGTGCAATAACTCGAGTTCTAATAATCGCAGAGTAAAGTTTTAAGAGTGTTCGATTTTCGGAGCGGCTCCCTATTCGAATGACACCCGGATTTTTAAAATCGGTCGGTAAGTGGGCTTTAAAGACAAAAAGAGCCGGTTTTTTTATAGAAGTTCTTTCATTTGAAAAAAGTTACAGAAATTTCGTGAAACGGGGTCCAGATTCAGATTCGTATTAAAATTTCGAGTAAAATGGGTCACTTTGGTAAAGTTTTGGGGGAAAAGTACCAAGCTATTGGTGAGACATTCTAGAATGGGAGCCTCATTTCAGACACGGCGATCCATTAACAAAAAATTAAAAAAAAATATTTTTAAAACTTGTGCGACTTACATGTATTTCGGAGCGGCAAAATAGAATTCAACCTTTAATTGGCAAAACTAGAAAAATTTCCACCAAATATTTCAGTTACCTCTAGAAATGACTGTATTGGGCTTTTCTGCAATGCATGGTCAGTTTTTTAAAGGTTTGTCATTTTTAAAACAAAAAGTTACAGGAATTTCGCAAAACGGAGACAAGATTTTGATTCTTGGTAATAATTTCGAGTGAAATGGGTCACTTTGATAAATTTCTAGGGTAAAAAAAAAAGAAATATTGGTTAGCGTGTCACCGAATCAGACTATTAAAAGAGGGGACGAATTTCAAAGAAATAGTTGGGCATAACTTTTGAACTAATTGGAATTTCGAGAAGCACCATACATATTTCTGATCAACGTTGAATTCTGCGCATGAAAACTAAGATTGGTAAGAATTGGAGGATGACAAAAAAATGACCCAAACGCACGGAAATGAGAAATGCGTTACAATTAAGTCCATTTAAAAGAGGAACGCTTAAAAAGAAATAATAGCGCAATTAAAGTTTTTTTACTTTTTTTTCGGTGTTTTCCTGATATTTAACAAAGAAATGCATTACCAAGAGACAATAACTCGAGTTCTAATAATCGCAGAGTAAATTTTTTAGTGTCTTCGGGTTTGGGAGCGGCTCCCTGTACGAATGACACCCGGATTTTTAAAATCGGTCGGTAAGTTAACTTTCAAGCCAGAAAGGGTGAGTTTTTTTCCAGAAATTCTTTCGTTTTTTAAAAAAAAGTTACAGGAATTTTGTGAAACTTAGACCAGATTCAGATTCCTATTAAAATTTCGAGTAAAATGGTTCACATTGGTAAGGTTTTGTGGTGAAAAGTACCGAGCTATTGGTGAAACCTTCAAGAATGGGAACCGCATTTCAGACACGGCGATTCCCTAACAAAAAATTTTAAAAAAAGATTTTAAAAACTTGTGCGATTTACATGAATTTAGGAGCGGCAAAATAGAATTCAACCTTTTATTGGCAAAACTTGTGCAATTTTTACGAAATACTTCAGGTATTTCTAGAAATGACTGTAAGGCGGCTTTCCTGCAAAGCATGGTCAGTTTTTTAAAGTTCTCTCATTTTTTAAAAAAAGTTACAGGATATTAACGAAACGTAGACCAGATTTAGATTCCTGGTAAAATTTGGAGTGAAATGGGTAACTTTGGTAAGGTTTTGGGGTGAAAACTACCGAGCTATTGGTGAGACCTTCTAGAATGTGTTGCCACCTTTCAGACACGGCAAACCCCTAACAAAAAATATAAAAAAAAGATTTTCAAAACTTGTGCGATTTACATATATTTGGGAGCGGCAAAATAGAATTCAACCTTTAATTGGCATAACTAGTGCAATTTCAACCAAATATTTCAGGTATCTCTAGAAATGACTGAAAGTTGACTTTCCTGCAAAGCATGGTCAGTTTTTTAAAGAATGTCTTTCGCTTTTTTAAAAAAATTACAGGGTTACAGTTTAAGTGTGTTCGGATTTGCTAGCGGCTCCCCGTTTGAATGACACCCGGTTTTTTAAAATCGGACGGTAAGTTGGCTTTCAAGCCAAAAAGCGTCGCTTTTTTTCAGGAAGGTCTTTCATTTTTAAAAAAAAGATACAGGAATTTTGCGAAACGGTGACCAGATTTAGATTCCTGGTAAAATTTCGAGTGAAATGGTTCACTTTGGTAAGTTTCTAGG
>BMAV01012501.1:285036-307708 GCA_019973955.1 Trichonephila inaurata madagascariensis | reverse complement strand
AAAAAAAATGTTGGAAAGAATTATCGCTGTAGAAAATCCTCTGCTTTAAAGAACTTTGGCAGAGAAACTATAGACATAGTAATCGACAATTTGTCGTCAGATAAAGAAAATCGGTTATAAAAAAGGAAATTTATTCAGTCTGTCGTCAAATGTCTGCACAGACCATAGAAAAACGAAGAAAATGCTCTTGGCCTCTGTATTTAATGTTGCGCAAAGCTATATACAAAACATGGATAACTTCGGATAAAGTACTGTTTCATCTTTCATTTACAACTGGCGAAATGAAGATACGACATATCTCACGCGAAAAACGTCGCAAAGCTCTTTTTAAAAAGTCAAGTAAGCCGTCAGGTGTTATGGTATGGATGCAAATGTCCTTTGAAGGCTTAACGAAACCATTTTTGTGTAGAACCAAGAGCTAAAATTGATGATACATACTATAAGCACACAGCTTTGAAGCACATGATCAAAAAAAGAAAACGTATTTACCTTCGAGTAAAGTTTTATTTTCACCAAGAAAGTTTCATATTTACCATACTGCAAAATCAACTAAAAAATGGATAAAAAATAAAAATAAATAAATTTTCATCCTTATGAGAAATAGCTATCATCACCCCGACTGTGTTCCTTGCGATTATTTTTTATGGGAATACTTAAAAAACGATTAGATGTAAAGTAAGAACTCTCCAAAGGCTTTAAAAAGCAATCAAAGAGGAGGTTAGAAAAATTTCCCCCAAAATGTTCGAGAAAGCTCTTCTGGCTTGGCTAAACGTTTACTTAAAGTGTACTATCCTGAAGGAAGTTACACTGAAAATTTCATATAATAACTTTATTCAATAAAAATTTATGATAATCTGAAAATGGTCACATTATTTTTTAATCAACCGGTATGTTAATTATTCCTTTTTAAAGTGTTATTCGAGAAAACATAAGCAATTTATGCTTTTACGACTCAGACTAGTTCTTTGTTTTGTTATAAATAATTCTAAGCAGAAAATGTTCTCTCAACTTCAGCTAATGTCTGGAAAATTGTTTTCAAAGGCTCACATAGTTTCATGCTTGAAGATCGAATTTCATTAATTTTTTAATCAATTCTGAATCATATATTTCCTAATGTTGCTGCTAAGAGATACATATTAATAAATACTCGACAATTTATTTGCTGTTGGAGTAACGATCACGTTTGCTATAAATGTCAGTTGTAGTTGTTAAGAATTTTTATTTGTGTAACTGATTTCTCTTATTTATAAAATTCTTCTTTTTTTTTAAATTTTTGATACATAAAAATAGCTAAATATTAATTCTCATACAAAAGTTTGGTTAAGGAAAAAAAATAAATAAAAGTTATGAGAGTTTTTAAAAATTTTCCCTTCTTCAAACTATTCATTCAGTTAAATAGTTTATAATGAAGACAAATATTCGAAAAAAATTCGAATAACAAATTACATAAATAACAGTTTTAAACATTAGTACTTACTTACATCATCAACATAAATGAAGATATCAGAACAGTCATTGTGGCAGACTACGAAACGAAGTTCCTTTAAAAACTGAATACTTTTTCGACAAGACTAATAATTTCATGCTACGACAAGCTGCAAAAATTTCCCAACCCTAGGTGGGTGTTACTGTTTCTCTTACCCTCACTGTTGGGGGTTGGAATGGACATTTACCCTTCCAAGGAATTAGAGGTTAACGATCGCAAACTGCAAAGTGCGACCAGACAAAATTTATATCGGTGGTCAAACTCCACGGTCAAGTCAAAACTAGCTACCTCAAATTATTTCAGCCTTGTGTTGTTCTCGTTCTCGAGTATTCCATGGAGCGAAGTGTGGAAATCTTATGATATTTCGGGAAAGAAATTCTACTCCATACACACATAACTTAAATACATTCTTCTCTCAATATATTTCGGATTTTTGATTTTTCGGGGAGTTCGTTACAAAATTCAGTTCAAAGTACATAATTTTTTTTAAAAAATAGAAATAAACTTTACAATAAAATGAATATATATATATAATAAAAATAAATAAATAAGATTAATTTCTGAAATAAAAGTTTTGTTTGCATAGAGGACTGCCTTTGTTTAATGTTAAAAAGCAGAACCCAATTTAAAAACTAAATAAACGACAACAAAAAGTTTCATAATTAATATTATGTTGTGACCTCACTATCATGTAGAGTAGGCGACAGAAAATAATTGCGAACTCGTGTATGGCGTTGTCGATTTGCGATTTCAATTTCTAGTGCCACTGAAGAATGCCACCGTGTTCAGGGCTTAATGTACGTTAAATTTGACGTGACGTATTGTGAAAATTTAGAGAATTGGGGTTCCAGCTCAGGTGTTTTTCGTCAAGAAACAATGGTTCAAAATTGCGAGGTCCGTCACCATTAAACCTTGCCTAACTTTATAGGGCACAAAGTTAATAAAAATCAAATTCCTTTCACATAAGGAACAGGTTATTTTGTTAAAGGCTACTATTGTTAAAGGCTACTATTTTCTATTTAAATCAGTCAGTCCCCCCCCCCTTGTTTAAAATATGTTTCAAATAATAATGTCTCTTTTATTTCAGAATCTTGCAGTGAAGGCACAAGGGTGGGGCGTAAGGGTTCCACTTCCTCCCCCATACACCAAGATATTTTAAATTTTTACTGTAGAGATTACACCCTGGTGCTTTCATCTACATACTTTTTAGAACGTAGTTCCCCTCCCCCAATAGGAGAGGTTTCTGCACATTATTGTTATCTAGCGAATCTTTTATTTCATGTATGAAAGTTTTTACTTATCTAACGCCCGTCCTTGGCTTCTTGACCATTTGATGTCGAGCCTCCCAGTACCGACTGACTTAATTGACTTATTACTGACCGACGGGTATTAATCAAGTCCAGTGCATTGGAGCTGGTGATCGCCATCCATCTTGGTTTGGCCACAGAGCGGGCAGACCTTGTCAGCAGCATAGGCCAAGCCAGTGAGGGTATACTCCCAAGAAATCATGTCCGGTGGTTAGGCGAAAGAGGGCAACAGCATCGGCTCTCTCCAGGTGCCTCGGAATAAGACCCCCCCCCAGTGGACAAAGTTTCCCATGGCTTTCCAAGGCTCTTGGTGTACTTGGGTTACGGCAGTACATTTGTCAATGTATGTGGAAGTGCTCATGTTTAAGTGCCAAATACTTAAGGTATCCGACTACCCTAAAATTGTGAATTTTGCCGAAAATTGCCAAGTTTTTTTTATGATTTTATTTTATAGGCCACTTATTAGTTTTATAAAAATACCAAGTTTATTATTTTTTCCGTTTACTAGAACAAGAACTACAGGTATTTTAGTAAAGGCAGATGCCACTACTTTAAGCAAGATATCATACTTTAAAAAGCGTTTTACTCGAAATGAGTCTTTTTGAAAATGCTAAAACGGGGACACCGATTACTTAAAAAGTTTTGAAAATAATTAACTGAAAATTTTTGTGTATGTTCTGTATAATAGTAGATGTTTTAACCTCTTCAGGTTTATCAATCACTGTTTTATTACAAGATTTACAGTCCCTTATGTGAATATAATCACTGTTTTTTTAAGCAATTTCATATAATAGCTAAGATAAATTGTTCTAGTTTTTGTAAAAATTAAAATATATCTTATCCTGAAAGTTATTTCAAAAATGAATAGCAAAGCAACACATCAAAATCGAAACATTGAAAATTTGTTCGTAAAATTTTTGTACAAAATGGGCCCCTTTTATGTAATTTTTTAAAACTTTTTACCCATTTTTTCCCATTTTAGTATTCTTTTTTCTCCTCTTAATTTTAACATATTTTTCTTAAAATGTACTAAAAAAAATCTACAAACCATAAAAAGAAAATTCCCATATTTCCCTTTTTTTAAAAATAAAATTGTCTCAAGTATAGTCGGATACCTTAATTCTTCTAAACATTTAAAACACAATAATATAAATAAATTTGCTCCTTTATATATGTACTAGTATTTATTAATATCGAGACATTGGCATTTTTCTAACCATTTGTATTCCAAATTTAGAATTTTAATTTTTGAAATAAGACGAAGGTCGACAGTAGCTTATAGTTTGCAAGCAATTTTACTACATGATTATTTAAATTTTAAAAAAAAATGAATCCGCACACATAAAACAGATAAACTTTAACAAGAATTGATGCAATTTGTTAATTCGTTCTCATATAAGGAATATCAAATTTTAATCTCTTTAGTTAAAATTTTCCAAGGAAAAAAAAGTGATTTTCTTTTTAAAAATTAAAAAGTAGACAGGTTTACTATATCTCCTATTTGAATACATTTTATAAAATTATAGGTATTACAAGATGTAGCTTCTCAAGATAAGCTTTAACGTCTGACTATTACTAACATTAACTAAAAAATAGATTCGCTTGCTTGTTTTTTTTTAAAAAAAAATAGTTTCAAAATTTCATTTGTTGCTCGTGACTATGCAGTAAAATAGTAATGGGACATAAGAGGCACTTAGAGCTGCAAAAATGTTCTAAATTTGACATAGCATAAAAGTAACAATTCTACTACTGCTTTTCGGAAGCTGTTAAAGATTAAATCCGTCCCGACTTCTTTGGTTCCATAAATGTCTAAGTCTACCTCAGACACTTAAAAGTATGTTGCCATCGAACAAAGTTGAAAAACTACCTAAAACTTGATTGAAAAATACAGAGGAAAAATACAGTCATTTGCTCGAGAAATAATGGCAGGAAAATAAGTTTGGAAAAAAAAAAGAATGTAATATTCAGCGATGAAAAGAAAATTCAATTTACGCCGGCTAGACGGCAGTAATTTTATTGGCATAAAATGGCAACGAAGAAAATAAAAAAGGAAACGAAGAGGTGGAGGAGGTTTTGTGATTATCTGGGAGGGTATTTGGGTGGCAAGAAAATAATATATGCATATTTATATAATCACACGTTACTGGCAAGTTAACGCCCCAATTTCCGCAGCAAACTTGGCCTTTCGAATAGTTTTGCAACAAAAGTTATTTAAATTTTTGAAGAATTGTTGCTCAGTTTTGATTCAAGCCATTCCAAAACATTTATGGGGAAATTTTACAGAATTTTCCTTTAAAAAAAACATAAAAAAAAACAACATAAAAATCCCTAAATAGATCGAAGGAAATGGTGGTTTTTTTTGGACCTCAAAAATACAGTGCACCATTTGTTTTTTAGGAACTGATTAATTAAGTGTCAAAAAGGGTGTTCACCAATTATTGGTTTAATTAAGCGTTGCGACAAAATTGCTTTAAGAGATATGAGTGCAGCATTTTTAATTACCTCAAAAATAAGGATTTCCGCAGTTTCTTCTTCAGTAAATCATATTTTATCGTGACACATGGGCGCTGACAGAAAAAAAAATAAGAAAGTCAACGTGTCATTATTTTGTTAGCTCGATGTAAATATTTATGGTCCAACCAAGGACTTTACGCCTACTAGTAAACGACAAATTGAATGCGAACAAGTAATGTAAAATTTTTTTTCTTAAAGCCAATTCCTACTCAGGTCAACAAAGAAGCATTTTATTTTAGTTACTTTTTTATCAAATAATTACAATTAATATAAATATGTATATACCTATGACAGAACCACAATATTAAGTGGTAATTAATTTTTATTCATTATAATTAAAGTATCGTATTGTCATCCAAAACAATCGTGTATATGTCGCAGGGAAACGATGAAATTAGGAATTTGATCGAATCCCTAAGAGATATGATCAATTGTGGCGGGAGATGTTAAAATAACGTCTCACATCGAGGTCATTTCTCTGATGAAAGTGTGGGATTTGTACAAATTCCTGATTTGTTTCAGTGAAATGATGAAATAATATTGTCAAGAGTTTAAAAGTGTTTATATTTAACAAATAGGGTGCATTATTAAACGTGGAAGTAAGTAATACAACGCGATAGTCAATGAAATACAAATTCTTTATTCGAAACTAATTAACAAATAATTAGAAAATTAGGCTGGTATTTTTTGATGTGTAACATCTTTCCTCTCGGTTGCTGGATATTTGTGGGGGTGATTTCGTGAAAAGGGACGGAAATGTGTAACAGGAAACAGGGGAAGCGCTCACAGCAGCGTCGATCTACTTGACCTGCCCCCTCCTTCATAGTTTCTTTATTAATGATGATCTGCTTTGGGCAGGTGAGGGCTTACACACTAAAATATCAATCCCCATGTTAATCGTATGGTGCCATTTTTTCAAAGATAATGGAGTTGATATTTGGGGGATCCATAGTACTTCTTGTTTGGCTAGGAAGTACGAGGATTCGATCCCTCAGGTGTTGTGGGGCCCCCCCCCCCCGGGACAGCATTTTGCCAATTCAAATCCTGACTAATTCATTTCATCATTTTACTGAAACAGTTAAGGGATTTGATGAAATCACTTACTTTCATCAGGAAAATGACCTTGAAGAGACAGAATAGTTATTAAATAGTTACAATTAACATAAAAATATGTATATACACATGACACAATCACACTATTAAGTGACAAAATAGCAAGCAATTTTCCTTTCTATATATGGTGTTAGACTTTTTTTTTTACTTTTTATTCATTAATTAATTATTCACTCAATAATTAAATTTAGTTATTCCAATAAGATAGTAAAGCAAAAAGAAAACACATTCTCAAAAATTAGGCCATCACTTTGGATTATAAGTTCAATGCGCTGTCCATTGTACTACAGGGGCACAAGGAGTGATTTTCATTTCTATATATGCTGTTGGACTATTATTTTTGATTGCTACCATTTATTCATTAATTAAATAGAATTAATGAATCAATATTTGAAAAAACTGCATTAACATCAAGTGTCATCCACTACTAGTTTAAAAAATTGTATTTCTACTTGAGTGGATGAATAAAAAGTATTTTATTTACAATTGAAAATTTGAACAAGATATATATATAGGGAGAGTGTGATAGTAGGAATTGAAAAGTAAAGGAAGGTTTCAATAGGATTCTATTATCTAAGAGATCATATTATGAAAATTTAGTAAGATTTCACTATTTTTGATATGATACATGGAAAATTTATCTCAAATTTTTAAAATCTATAGACTAGATTACTTACTTTATTATAATAAAGCTGGTACGCAAACAAGGAAAAAGATCGAAAATCGATGCAGAAATTACAAAAAAACTGATTAAATCTATACGAAGACGTTTAAAAGGTGTCGCGGACACTAAAAGATATCCCACTAAGTACTAAATTAAGAAAGAAATACAATATTTAAAGCTATGTTGAGATTTTTGTTAAGTGTACGAAGACTTTTGAGGCATCATTTTTTAGTAGCTTTTTGATTATTAATTTTTTTAAAAAAAAATTATTTATTTATTTTTTTTTTTTTTATTCTATTTTTAAAAAAAATATGTCATTCCTTTAAGAATAAGTTGCAGATATCATGAAAAAAATTACAATTCCAGTATTTTAATTTTTATTAGTAGAAAACATTAAATTTTATTGGAAGTTGCAAGTGTACGAACATTTTTGTGGCCCACTGTTATATATTTATATATATATCCTATTTCAAATTTCAATCGCGTTAATAAAATACTTTCTATTCATCCATTTAAAGAAGGAATTGACTTAAATTTTTTTTATATATATTACTTGTGTTTACAATTAATCTCTTTTACAAGAAATATTTATATGGAATCTTTTTTGTTGCAAATACATTATAACTATTACAAAATCTATCCATTATAATATTAAAATAATATATTCTGACTGATTATATATTATTTGGAAGCATGGTGTACTTATCGTTTGCAACAAAAATTAATTTATTTATTTATGAAACTTTAATTGAAATACTTTTCCATAACATTATTTAAACCTTCTCTTCTGTGTGTTTTTGTGATTACATATTCTACTATTTTCATCAGTAAATAATTTTAAAATTTTATTAATTCATCTTTTGTTTTTACTGAATCTATTCCTTGTGAAAAGTAATAAATTTGCACTAGCGGCAAGAAATATCCAATTACACAGATAAAAATTCATCAGCCATCAATTTTGAATAGAGTTTGGAATTAATAGGTATTCCATAAATTTGGCGGTTGCAAAATAATACTGCTCAACGTTAATTTATTGACGACGAAAACGTTAACTCTGTGGAAGATTGTATTGCTGTTTCCTCGTATTCAGTGAGAGATTAGTTAACACAGATGGTTTATCAATTTTCATGAAGTTTGCTAAATGTGATAAAGGATTAATTTATTGTAGCGACAGAAGAGTCAACAAAATTATTGTGACGTATTCTGTAGCAAAATTAATAGCAGAGTTAGAGTAATTAACTTGGAAGCGCAGAGAATATATTCGTGAATGTATTTCATCAGTTAGCTGTTTTCCTCTATTCTTGTGGAAATTAAATAATAATTTAATTACGTTTTGGTTTAAATTTTTACTTCATTTTACCCCTTTAACCATCCTGTCTAATTACTTGAAACAGAAGATCTAATTCCAACTAGACTCCAAAAGTTAAGGTACAATCTATTTTTGTAACTAACTAGAAAATGAATAGAAACGAGGAATTTGGCGGAAACATGTATTATTCGATTTCATGTGTTCTATTGAATGCGTTACAGAAACTTGCATAAGTTTAACACAGACATTTACATGAAATAAAAAACATTCTTGGCGAAAATCCTTTCTTGGGGAAAAGCAGTATGGAGAAAGCATTTTTGAAAACAGCTTGGAAAAAAAGAATTTTTATCTATAACCCTTATAACAGTGGTTCTTGAACCGGGTGCCCCCAGAGCCTTTTTAGGGGATCTGCGAAGTTGTGTTGGGGTTTCTTTTAATATTAAGGTTTCTCTTTTTTACAGTTTCTGAAAGGCCCCGCGAAAAAATTGAAAGATGTGCAATCTACTAGACTAGATCTATAAATTGCCCTCAGTGGGAAAACTGATTTGGAACATGTAATTAAGAATATTAATTCAATTTTTTATTGTTTGCAATTACATGGCTATTACTAGAACGTAATATTTATGAGAAATATATAGGAAGTAAAAAAACACATGTTCACCTGGATATTTCAAATATTACACCTGATTAATAGCCCTTTTAAAAAAATACAGCACTTTCTTTCTCATTAAAAATTAAGTACAATTTTTATACATATAAAAGTGTTTTGCATATTCTTTAAATGTATAATATATAGGATTCAAAAGTTCCCGGACTGAATCTATAACTTAAAAAATATTACCAATTAAGTCGCTGAAACACATCCTCCTTCGAAAAAAGACCCTTGAGCAACAGCAGACTTTTGTCATAGCTTGTAAAGTTCACCGAAACATTTCTGGAATCCATTTTTAGGCATGTCCTTTCATTCAGCCTGCGATGCACTCTTTTAACTTCACCTGCAGATTGAAGTTGATGACCCAGCTCAAAAAAATATTCGGATGTTTCAGGGAGCTAAATCGGGGGAGTAAGAAGGATGTGGCAAAACAGTTCTTTTTCTTTTCACCCCGTCATTGTTTGAAGCGTGTTCTTGCGTACCGCCGCGGAAAATTTTCAATTTTCAATGTTCGAGAAGTCTTCGGACTTTCAGAGCGTTCGTCGGCTTTGTCACTTTCCCTGCCTTCTCTGAAACGTCGATGCCACTCAAAATCTTACGCTCACGATAATGTATCAATGCTGTACACATGCTTCAGCATTTCGTAAGTCTTCGTAATACTGTTTTTCAAGCTAATACAAAATATAATATTATTTTCTGCTCAGCAAACGCAATTTCTTTCAGTCGCCGGCCACTAAATGCATCCATCTACAAAATACTACGCCATGGCAAGCCACTGATCACGTGATTTGGGACACACTTTTTTGGGGAAGGGGAAGAATGCAGTGGCATTCAAAAATGTTATCGTATTCGCTCTACTGTGCAAAAGTTTTTCATGTTACAGGTTCAGTCCGGGAATTTTTGAATGCTACCTCGTATTATTAGATGTTTACTGTTTTCTTAAGGTATACGACTACGTTCGGAACCGTGATTTTTCAAAAGCGTATAAATGGATAATATTTATGATATTTAGTGTCACTTAGATTAGAAAATGTATATGATATTGTTTTAAGAATAGTATTACAATAGAAAATTATTTTACAATATTTTGACAAAAAATGAACGTAGAATGACCCATTTTCAAAATATTCTCCTTTTGTGAAAAATGCTTTTATTATTATAATATTTTGCCTGTCTATAGCTCAGACCTTTGTACAGAGGCTCAACTAGAATTTTTGAAATATATAACTTAGAAGTGGGTTTATCCATGTTTTACGACAAGAGAGGGGAGAAATTTTAAGAAAAAAACGCCGATCATTATTTCAATGGGTTGTAACTTTGAAAATATTGTGAATTTTTCAAAATTCCTAGTTCAAACTCTCTGGAGAAGTCTTTACTTTACATAAGCGCGCGCGCGAAATACTATTATTTTAGAAGCATTTTTTATAAAAGGAGAACATTTTGAAAAAAGATTATTCTAAGTTAATTTTTTGCCAAAATAGTGTACTTAAATAAACTTTTTTTGTCAAAATGTCCTAAAGATAATTTTGTACGTGTATTCTAATCTAAGTGACACTAGATATCATGAAAATTATCCTTTTATGCGCTTTTTTAAAATCACGGTTCCGAAAGTAGTCAGATACCTTAAAGGAAAAAGAAGTGTTAAAAATTTTACACAAATAACATAGTCAATCTTAGGATTATTGAGAAACCTTTAAATTATTCAGTCATATGTTGGGAGTCAGGTTGATTTGTTAAAAATCTTGGGAGTCCGTGATGACAAGGTGATACATAAGGGGCGGCGATCGAAAGTTAAAGAACCTCCGCCCTATAACACTTCATAGGAGTCGTTTTCCATATAACCCTCTTTTAGTGGATCTTTTCTCAACAATACAAATAATACTGTTTAATCTCAAGTTACAGAGATCTTGTGATGAGTCACAGAGTTGCGTTTTTCCTATATATATATAGATAGATATCTTCTGAGCGAAATATATACGCCCTGCATAACTGTGTATTTAATTTATTTCTTCACTATTTGGGAAATATATGATTTTGGGAGCAATTATCTTTCAGGATGACGAGGAAACAAACAAACAAAAAAAAATACTCCATTAGCATTTTGAAAACTTATTAAAAATGATAACTTCCATCGAAAGAAACATCGAAATATTTTTGTCTCAAAAACAATGTAAAGTTCCATGTCATTATTTTTTTTACCTCCTTTTTACTATAAAAAACTATTAATGATTAATTCTACGTGGTACTTCATTATTAGTTACCGTTTTAACGTAAAATGTGCCTCGGGGAAGATTAAAGGTTGAACACTAGTGGTTTAATATCACCATTTTTGAACTAATCTGTATTTATATATAATGCGTATGGCAGTCATCTTTGAAAGTTTCACTCACCACAAGCAAAGAAATATATTTTTCAATTCCTACTATTAGTTCACACTCTCTCTATATGCACTCATTTCCATAAAAATTTGCGCACCAAGAAAAAGTCGTCGAAATGAAACGAAATTTTGCATATGTACGTACTACTTTAATTAATGTGATTAGTAAGTGATTAGAAAATCAAAGAAAAAAAGGATCATTTATAATAGAAAAAAGTACAAATGAACGTAAGTTTAAGTACTCTGTTGGACCCCTTCTAGCGCAAATGCACAATGCGATACGAGCGTGCATTGAGGCATGCAAGTTCCGTATGACATTCCGAGACACCTTGTTCCACATTTGCTGTAAACGCACCTCTAGTTCGGCTAAACTCGTAGGCTGTCCAATTTGCCATCAAAAATGATCCCAGAAATGCTCGATTGTGGATAAATCGGGATCAAGCAGGGAAGGGAAGGGTGGTACTGTGGCTGAGACAGTCTTGCGACATCCTTGCTGTGTGTGGCCGAGCATTGTCTTGTTGAAAAATGGCTCCTGGGAGCCCTACCATAAGTGGCAACACATGTAACTGAAAGATGTCATGGACGTACCACTGGACTATCATTATGCCATGGATCAATACTAGAGGTGACCTTGTATCGTAAACAAGGACACTCCATAACATCACACCTGCTGTGGGAGCAGTGTACCACTATAAAGAGAAGGCAGGATTGAGGCGTTCACCACGGGCCTCCAAACACGAACACGATTGTCATCACTGCTCAGATTGAATCTAGATTCATCACTGAAGACGACTTGGTTTCATTCCTTTGTAGTCCAATCTCGTCGTGCGCGATACGACTCCAAACGGAGGCTTCGGTGGGTGGGGCTGCACACGCAATGGATGCCGCGTTAGCAGATGTCTTTCAGCCAGGCGTCTTGCAATGGTTCGAGAAGACACAGGGATCAGTAGTGAAGATGCTGTCTGTTTCTGGACAGCGGCCAATGAGGAAGGTTGGCTCTACGCGTGCATGTCGTATGATGGGACGGTCTTCTCAACGACTGGTTAACCGAGGGCATCCTGAGCCTGGTCGCCGTGTAATTGCCGTCTCTTCTATCCTCTGGTCGCAAAACCTCTTTACAGTAATGTCAGGACGGCTTAGGTGGCGAGCTACTTGCCGAGCCGACCACCCAGCTTCCATCATCCTGATGATCCTTTCCTTCTCAAACTCTGACAGCTGCTCATATTGGCTTCGATGGCAGCGTAACGGCATGTCTACCTCCGTGTTTCCTTTGAAAAAGGTTAAATACATTCAAATAAGCTCTGCTTACCTGTTTTATACTCTAAGGAGAAGAAGTTCAACGCTCTCTAGGGGCATTACGCGATGCGAAATCACGCTGCATTTCTATTAATTTGTATATCTGCTCGACATCTACCTTCGTACTAAGTTTCGTTATTATCCCACAATTATTTCTTGGTGCGCAAATTTGTGTGCTGATGATTATATATATATCTTGTTCAAATTTTCAAACATTAATAAAATACTTTTTATTCATACAATCGAGTTCCAATGCATTTTTTAAACTTGTAGTGGAGGACAATTGAGGTTAATACATTTTTTTAAATATATTAATTCATTAATTAAATTAAGTTAATGAATAAAAAGAAACAAAAATAATAATCCAACTCCTTGTATAAAAAGGAAAAGTAATATAATGGATAGCGCGTTGGACTTCTAATCTGAAGGTCGTGGGTTCGAATCTCACCTGGGATGGCTTTATTTCTGAGATTGTGATTTTTTTTAATAGTGTTTTTTGGAAGAATCAAATTTAATTAATGAATAAATAGTAACAAACAAGAATAATAGTCAAACACCCTATATAGAAAGGAAAATGGAAAATTGCAACTTAATAGTGTGATTCTGTACTATGGATATACATATTTATATTAATCGCAGTTATTTAATTATAAGTAATTAAAATAAAATTTTTCTTTGTTGACCTATGTAGGAATTAACTTAAAAAATTTCTTTTTATATTAAATGTTGCCTCTGTATTCAATTTTCATGTGAATATAGTGCATACAATAGGAATCTATGAAATAATTCATTTGATCTATTGAAAATAAATAACAAAAGATAGTTCTGCATGAAGAGTTTAATGAGAAAAACATTTAAAAAATCAGTTATTTCATTATTCTTTCGTAAAATAGATTTTTTGGCGATACTGACAAACTTTTCAAAATTTTATTTACATCAGCATGAGACGTTCAAACCGCTGCGTCTCTTGTGGCTATATTAAACACTTATCTGCTTGCCAAATGTAAAACTAGCGTAACATCTATTAACCATGCTTTGCTTCCTTAAATAGAACTTTTAACTTGTCAAACGGACAATGGAAGAAAGTGAGGTCTGTAATTTTATGCACCACTGACGCAGAACGTTATAATGTGTATAATTAAGCAACTAAATTCGTGTTGGTTTTTTTTCTCAAGATAGTTAAAATCAGATTTCCTAGGTGCATTTTGTCCTTAGACGAGCATGGCGTGCAAGTTGCAAATTCTATTCCTTTAGAATCTGCAACTACAGCTAAGGGAAGATGATAATAGAAAAACTTTGCGTGAAAAATACTTGATATTGTAAGCTAAATGATTCGATACAAACAAATTGTTTTCTTTTTTTACGTGTATTATCATGCATTTTCGTTTAATTAATAATATTTAACAAAAGCATTTTGTTGTTGAAGCAGATATAAACAAAATTTGAAATAATTTAATAACCTATAAGGGATATTCATCAATTTTCTTCTCATGCCAGCCATCTCCCGGATGTTAGGCTTTTTTTAAATTTTGCTAACAATTTTATTTTATTTATAAAAATTCTTTCTTTTTTAAATTCATAGAATTAAAATGAGAAGATTTTATTTTAAAATTTATATACAAATCTCGTAACTCAGGCCATGGCCGTTTATCATTCACATCAATTCTTAAGATATCCGACTACGTTCGGAACCGTGATTTTAAAAAAGCGCATGAATGAATAATTTTTCATGATATTTAGTGTCATTTAGATTAGAATACATGTATAAAATTGTTTTAAGGACATTATGACAAAAAAAATTATTTAAATACACTATTTTGGCAAAAAATTAACTTAGAATAACCTTTTCTCAAAACTTTCTCCTTTTATAAAAAATGCTTCTATAATAATAATATTTTGCTTATATAAAGTAAAGACTTCTCCAGAGAGTTTGAACTAGGATGTTTTTTAAAAATTCACATTATTTTTTCAGTTACCACCCATTGAAATAATTGCCGGCGTTTTTTTCTTAAAATTTTTCCCCTCTGTTGTAGTAAAATATGGATAAATCCGCTTCTAAGTTACATATTACAAAAATTCTAGTTGAACCTCTGTTGAGAGGTCTGATCTATATACAGGCAAAATGTTATAATAATAGAAGTATTTTTCACAAAAGGAGAACATTTTGAAAAAAGATTATTCTAAGTTAATTTTTTGCCAAAATATTGTATTTAAATAACTTTTTTTTTAGTCAAAATGTTCTTAAAACAATTATATTTACATCTTCTAATCTAAGTGACACTAAATATCATAAATATTATCCATTTATACGCTTTTGCAAAATCACGGTTCCGAACGTAGTCGGATACCTTAAACCTTAGATCACCGCGGCCCGCTTTTTGTATCACCATGGCATCGCGGTCCCCCAACGCATGGCTGAGTGATTTAAAGATTCCTCAAGAGTCCCAAGGCCGCTTCCGCAATTTATATAGACTTTTTTAACGCTTCTTTTTGGCCTGTAAGGAAACGGTGAGCATCTAATTATAATGTATATGAAAATATTACAAAATACTAGTTTCGAATAGATAAATAATACAGACGCAATTCGAATAGGAAATCGAGATGGATGCAATCGTTATCGTATTGGCGTGGTTCTATGTGAATTCAGTTCTTATTTTTGCACGAATGTTTCTACTATTTATTTTTTGAAAATATTACGTTTTAGTAACGACTATGTATTTCTAAACAATAAGAAAACTGAATTAATATTCTTGATCGAAATATATGTTCTAGTAAGTATTTTTGAAGTGCTAACTTCTTTAGGCGCGTTTTGCTGGAGAGTGAACTTGAATGATGCGTTTTAAGAAGCCAGGCATTGTTTAACTCGGATTTCTCACGCTCGTAAGAATGGATCGGAATTTTCCGTAACAATTTAAAATCCTTCAAGACTTATTATAAGTATCAGAAAACACATTCTCAACAATTGGTATATATTGCGTTATCAAGAGCAACAAGTCTTGGAGGACTTTACATAGTTGTGGAAAATTCCGATCCAAAATTCTTCCATGACCTAAGAAAACCTACATCTCTCAGGGATCTACAAAATGAATTTAAAAGGTCATTAAGAAACAAACTTAAAACAATCGGAGATATTTTCACAAACTTCACTTCCACAAAAAAGGGAATATCAATATATTCTTTGAAATGTCAGAGTTTACGTGCACATACTTTGGATCTCGAGGACAGTGTTATGCAACATGTAACTACATCACTTTTAACAGAAACTTGGATAAATAATGAAGTAAACATTTTCATTGTATTGCTAAATCCAAATTTAATTATGTCAAATGATCTAAGTGAAAGCATGACAAAGTACGGAATAACGTTTGGCGGACAATATGATAAAAATTATGTATCATTAATATGAAAATACGGCTTTATATGACAATACTAATATCCCCTTTTTTGTATTCACCTAACTAATCTCTGAAATAACATTATAAAATTTTAAGTTATCACTTCTATCGTGTGTTTATAAGCACACACCCACTTTTATTTTGGAGGGGGGGAGGGCGATTTAGTGATCTAGAGTCTGGATTAACACATCTTTTAATTTTTCCACGAGACCTTTCAGAGTCTGTAAAAGATTGAAAATTCAACACATTACATGAGGACCTTCGGGGCCCCCCTAAAAAGTTGCTGAGGCCCCCGGGGTCCGTGGACTACAGTTTAAATACCGCTGATTTACATATTTGATTAGCTTCAAAATCAAAGCAATTTAGAAGTTTTTTTGGTTTTATTTCCTGCATGGTACATGGATTGAGTATTAAAATAACGATGGAATTGAGATAAATTCCTTATTTACTAAATTTTTTTTTTAAAGTTATTTATTTTGCTAATTTTAAACTGAGGCTAAATTTTGTTTTACCTCTCAAACTGACAAAGTTTTGGGAATTATGTAGCTAAATAAATTTCTTCCGTTTTTAATTCAACCTCCGTATGAGTTTAGCTTCTTAAAAATTGTGAAAAACTACTCAAAAGAAGATAAGCCTAGAGTTATGTTTTAAGCTGTGAAAATATGATTATTCCGATAATTTGAAAATAAGCTTCTAATTGCTTATTATTTTTTTGTTAAATTTTTTTTATCTATTACAAAACTTATGTAACTTAAGGTATCCGACTATTTGGGGCACTTTTTTTTAAAAAAAATTGAAATATGGAGATTTTTTTGTGGTTTTCAGGTATATTTAGTAGACTAAATTAAGAAGGGCTAAAATTAAGAAGAAACACAAACTATTACTACTAAAATGGGAAAAAAATGGGTAAAAACTGACAAAAAATTACATTAACGGTGCACGCTCTGTACAAATAGTAAATGAACGAATTTTCAATTTTGATGCATTACTTTACTAATCCTTTTCGGAATCAGGATAAGAAATATTTGAATTTTTACAAAAACTAGAGCAGTTATTACATGAAATTGCTTAAGAAACAGTGATTATATTCACATAAAAAACTGTAAATTTTGTAATAAAACAGTTATTGATAAATCTGAAGGTTAAAAAAATTATACTTTTATACAGTACATACACAAAAAATGTCAGCAAATTATTTTAAAAGTTTTTGAGCAATCGGTGTTCCCGTTTGAGCTTTTCGAAAAAAAAACACATTTCGAGTAAAACGCATTTTAATGTATTACATCTTGCTTAAAGTAGCGGCATTTGCTTTTACTAAAATGCTTGTAGTTTTTGTTCTAGTGAATGGGAAATAAGAAACTTTGTATTTTTATAAAGCTAATAAAATGGCATGCAAAATAAAATCATAAAATAATTTACCAATTTTTTAAAAATATCATGATTTTAGGGTAGTCGGATACCTTAAATGACAGACGTTGTAAAATTTTAATTTTACTTACTTGATATTGAATTTTCAATATTTTGAGCATAGAAATGAACATTAAATAAAAAAATAAAGAAAATGGTATCCATTACGTTGTAACAAACACTTATTCTTGTTTTGCTAAGTTGAGAGATTAATTGAAATTTCAATTTAATGTGAGATATTACGCAATTTAAAATACCTTTAATAGTTCTGTATGAAATTCACGCGCTTATAAAGAATATACAGTTGTAAAAATACGAGTATAACATATTATGAGTACTTCATTGACAAATGTTTTTTAACATCTTAGCAAATGACTTAAAATGATTAAAAAAATTATCAATTTGACCGTATTTTGAGGAAATGGCCGTTACATAGATTTTGTATTTAAAAAAGATTTTCACAATGAAATTGACTCAAACGTTTTTGAACGTTATAGCAGTGTATAAATTTCAACACTAATGCATTTGATTTTATTGTTTCAGAAATATTGCTGAGAAATATTTTATAAAATTGACAAATTATTTGTAGTACAACGCTCCCCTCCCCCCAAACACGCTTCATAGTTACAAATATAGAGAAATAATTCATCCCATCTTTTACTACCAACTTCCCGCCGAGCTTTTTATTCAGCCTAAGAAAACACAACTGAAAAATGAAAATGCCTTTTTCAACTAAATGAGCTCAAATTTCTTTCTTTTGAAAATGAAAAGAATAAGAATAAACTCCTGTTGCCAAAAAAAAAAATCCCATTTTAGTCTTTCAATTTACTGCTGCTCTTAAATTAATGAGGATTTGCTATTAGTCATTGTGTCTAGTTTAGCCAAGGTTTGATAGAGCGAAATGGGAGAATCAATCTATATATACGGGTACATTTACAAAAATTGAAATATTTTCGTAAATGTGGGTGGAAATTGATTGCTGAAAGAAGATTTCAAAAATCCTACAAAAATTAAAGCCAAGTAAAATAATTGTACCATGCCTTCCAAATACGCTCTCTCGTTCTTAAAATTAAAAAAAAAAGTATTTTTCAAGTTATATATAGGAATATTCACTGCATAACGCGCAGCTTTTTTAAATAAAGAAATCTGAAATGTCTGTGGCATATCTAAAGAAGCCAGTAACAGCCTCCGGACAAAAGTGATCACTTTTGTCTTGTGGTATGTTCCGTGCTCTTACGATTCCATAGATCGCGAGTTCTAATCCTCCCACACTGGTGACCCTAGCTGAAAAAAAAAAGGCAAAAACCTTATGATCTGTCGTGGAGCAATCTACCCGGAAAAAGAGTAATCAAAAGTCGTCAGACCCACTTGACGCAGCAAGACAAAATTGTACTGAGGTGGTATCTAAATAAGCCAGTAACAACGTACGTACGGGAGTGATCACTTTTGTCTAGTGGTATGTTACGTGCTTACGAATCCGTAGGTCGTGGGTTCTAATCCGCTACATGTGCATTCCTTTTACCTTTTGAAATCTAGAAATAGTGTGTGAGTGTGGATAAAAAAGTATGGAATGAAATTAAAACTGACATAATTAAAAAAAATCATTTAAATAAAAAAAAATGTAGTATATCTAACAATCTAGATGAAACAAAAGTTGAGATTATTTAATTATGGATATCACATTAACAGTAATGGTGAAAATGATATAGAACTATAAGATGTTACGGAACATGAATACGATTTTTTTTTCATGCTTTCCAATAAAGAATATAAGGGGTGTGTGTGTATCAGTTCTTTTGTATAAACATCTTAGTTCCTCTTATTCTAATCTATTCCTTACTTTTAAAGCTATCATTTTTATACCCGGCGTGTTACGTGCCCCCGTAAATTTTGAACTTATTTTTTTGTGGTAAAAGTGAGCGTTAAACGCTGGATTATACCATAATACTTTTCGAATAAATGTATCGAATTTTTATTTTCAATTTCATATAATTCATTTTCGTATAAATGTATCAGTTTTTTTTATTTTCACTTCCAAATAATTTATTTTAGAATTAAAGTAACAATTTTTTATTTTCACTTCCAAATAATTCATTTTCGAATAAATGTATCCATTTTTTATTTTCACTTCTAAATAATTCATTTTCGAATAAATGTGTCTCTTTTTTTATTTTCACTTACAAATAATTCATTTTCGAATAAATGTAACAATTTTTTATTTTCACTTCCTAATAATTCTTTTTCGAATAAATGTATCCATTTTTTATTTTCACTTCCAAATAATTCATTTTCGAATAAGTGTATCATTTTTTTTATTTTCACTTCCAAATAATTCATTTTCGAATGAATGTACAATTTGTTTTTATTTTTTACATCCAAATAATTTATTTTGAATAAATATATGGATTTTTTTAATTTCTAAATAATTCATTTTCGAATAAATGTGTCCCTTTTTTTATTTTCACTTCCTAATAATTCATTTAATAAAAATAGCAAACTTTTTTATTTTCACTTCCAAATAATTCATTTTCGAATAAATGTATCGAATTTTTATTTTCACTTCCAAATAATTTATTTTCCAATAAATGTATCAATATTTTATTTTTCATCCAAATAATCTATTTTCGATATTTGGATCCAAAAAAATTTTTCTTCCATCACAACGAACTTCACTGTTGTTGTCTGAAAAACATTCCAGAACATTCAGGGAAAAGAACAACCAAAATCCTTATTCCAATCCGATACAGCCAAAAGCGTGGTATTGCATTATTACCATATACATGCATTAAACATTACACATGCCTTTGATCCAAACACGATAAAAATATTTTAACTTCCAAACGGGAAACAGGACATTAAAAGCCACTTACATTTACACGATCTCATATTTTATTCCCTAATATACAAGGAGCTATGATTGATGAATCTGGTATTTTTGGAATATGATTGAAATGAACCCGAGATACAACATCTCGCAAAATGTCTGTTCCTAACTGAATTAGCACGTCGACTTACAATGTCTCAAAATGTGGCAGCCATCCTCTGTTATTAAAATTAGTTACAGTTGGATTACCCTCATTAAGGTTTCATATCGAGAACTCATGTCTCGTGTTTCAGGTAAAATATGGCGGCTTCCTTTTGTAACAGCCCTTGATGAGGTATTAATAGAGGTGTTTAGATTGTTGATAACAGAACTCCGAGGAAGAGTTGGTAATAGATTTTTTTCCAAAGAAATTAAGTGGATTGGTTCGACATTCCTTGTTATTTGGGAATTTTCCATGCTTGCAACGAAAAATGCTGTATTTCGAACTCAAAGGTTAAGTGCAAATGAATTTCTCAAAAAATAATTGCTGTATATGTTTGCGTATAAGGCAGTGCTTCTTAAATATTTGCGATCCAATTTTCAGTCATAATTTTTATTGCCCCCCCCCCTTCTTGCAATAAAAATGTATGGAATGTGCAACAATAATGTAATTTAACGGTTAAGCTACAATTTCGACTTTAATTATAAATCGGACAAATATCAAAATAAATGTTTTGTATATAATTTTGTATATGGCAAGCCCTGGGGAATCACTAATAATTACTAAACTAGTTTTTCATTGAATACTGATAAATTAATTATCAAATACTTAGTGCATTACTGATACATTTATAAGTATTGTATATTATATTAGTGTGAATGTGTATTTCATTTTTTATTATATTAGAACGTATTTTGCTTTACTGCCTTTCAGTAAATTGATAATTATTTTAAATCTTTTAATCTCAATTTTTCGGTATGCTCGCTACTTAGGGTTATCACACCCCACCCCTAGGTGGGCGCCCTCCATAATTTGAGAAACGCTGATACAAGAGATTTATGCTTTTATTTATCAATATATGAACTTCTTTACCTATGTTCTCTTTTTTTTAATATGAACTTTCTTTATATTCCGTTTTAGTCTTTATACATGAACTCAAATGATTTTTTAAAAGCTGTTTATTAGAGACTACTTGATGTTAGCAAAAATATAGAAAATATTCCAAAGGACTTCTATTTTATTGTGATTTATTATTTTTATTTTTTAATGAAAATATCAGTTACAAAAAGAAAGCAAATTATCAATTTTTTTAAAAAATTTTTCAATGATGCTACGGATTGGTATTTTTACCATTACAAAGCTAGTATATTCCCCGGGAGCTGGTATTACTTTTTAGTGAGGCACCACATAGGTACATACCAATTGCTACGATATAATTTTGACGCTCAGAGAGAGGCACCTGAGCTATGATGAAGTGAAATGGGACTAGGAATTAAATTTTTCTGACATCATTTAAGCCAAACAGGCACTTTAGGGATCTTTTACATTCCGCATTATCATACGACGTGGATGCTGTCAATTATTTTTGAATCATGAAAATTGATCGACTTTGGTTAAATCGTTAATCTGCCACGTTATCGTTAATCGTTAATCTGACACGTTAAATCTGCCGAGGCTCAAACGTCCTCCTGTTGGTGTGGTGGATTGTTGCCAAGGGAATATCATTTTGTCTCTCGCTCTCTCTTGTTTTGCATTCTCAGTCAATAAACTTTTAAATCCTATCTACTAAGTTTTTGAGATGAATCCTAGTGATAATTTCAGAAAAATAACCACATTTCAATACTCGAACTCTTTCGCGTGGTAAAAATTATCATCGAAGGATTCAATGTTTCACAAAGTTCCCGCGATAATTTTCCTTGTCATTCAGAACCTTCTAGGTCACGATGGATTACTACTACAGTCAAAACATTCCCAGAATACACGCAAGTGTTCGTTTGAAGGAAAATATCTGTTTCAGGGGTTGGCAACACTAATTAGGAAAACACACAGCCATCTGGAATTCATTACCTGTACTGCTGGCATTAGCTGCAAATCATTTCTGACAGAACGAATTTTTCCTTCGTCGGATTATGCGACGTCGTCTTTGGAGCAGCGTACAACATTAAATTATGTGTTTTTAATGTAATGTAATGTGTTTAAATTATGTAACATCTCAATAAAATGTTTTCTGTCTCATTAATTTATTGATGTTTCTTTGCACCATAGCTTGCAACTACGACATTTGCGCCCCTGCATTCCTATGTGATTCCGAGTCGTCTCTGTACCCCCTACACACCCTGCAAGTTTGT